>CM053028.1:271962329-272182329 GCA_028564925.1 Lithobates sylvaticus | reverse complement strand
GATGCGCAAATACAAAACGCAATTGTTTTTTTAGAAAAAATTACTTTAAAATAAAAAAATTAAAAACAGTACAGTTAGGCCAATTTTTTTTTTTTTTTAATTGTTAAAGATAATAATGTTAATAATTGATACCCAACAGGTCATACTTAAAAATTGCGCTCGCTCGTGGAATGGCAACAAACTGACACTTAAAAATCTCCATAGGGGACGTTTAAAAATTCCTACAGGTTACCAGTTGAGTTACAGAGGAGGTCTTTTACTAGAAGTATTGCTCTCGCTCTAACAATCGCAGCGATAACTCACATGTGTGGTTTGAACACTGTTTACATATGCGTGCGTGACCTGCGTATGCGTTCACTCCCGCGCTCGTGAGCACGGAGCACTTTAAAAAGTAAAATAAGGAAAAAAATGTTTTAATCTTTTATTTTTACACTGTCACTTTAAAAAAAAAAAAAATTTGATCACTTTTATTTCCATTACAAGGGATGTTTACATTTCTTGTAATAGAAAAAAAAAGCATGACAGGACCTCTTATGTGAGATCTGGGGTCAAAAAGACCCTCAGATCTCACATTTGCACTTAAATGCAATAAAAAATAAAATAAAAAAATAAATAACTGTCCCTTTAAGGCCATTGGGCGGAAGTGATATTTGACGTCGCTCCCGTCATCCAATGGCGTAGAGTGGGGGGTCATCCTTCTCTCACTCGACTTCTAGCCTCTAAGGGGACAGCATTGAATCATCTCTGTCGCTACCGACTGATCCGGTAAGCGGCGGGAGGGGGTGGGCACCTCTCCCGCTGCCGATAAAAAGTGATTTTGTGGCGAATCTGCCGCAGAGACCACTTTTATCCCAAAGCAGACTGCCCACCGTTGAAGAAAATACCGGGGTTATGGCAGCTATCTGCTGCCATAACAACGGTATTGAACATCAAAGTAGTGACGTAAATCCACCGTGGGCGGTCCAGAAGTGGTTAAAGGAGTTGCAAAGTCAGAAGTTTTTTTTATCTTCATGTATTCTTTGCATGAAGATAAAATATTCTGTGTGTAGCAGCCCCCCTAATACTTACCCTAGTTCCATCTCTCTCCAGCAATGTCCACGAGTCCCTCGGCTGTCCGGTACTCTCCCTCCTGATTGGCTGATACACAATAGCAGCGCCATTGTCCCCTGCTACTGTCAAAGTCAGTTAGCCAATTAGGAGAGAGGGGACGGGGCCAAACGGCAGCTGTGACTACATGGACACAGGGAGCTGTAGCTCAGCTCGGGATGCCCCCAAAGAAAGCTGCTTGCCGTGGGGGCACGTAACATGAGGGAGGGGTCAGGAGACCGAGACGAGGATTCAGGCTGCTCTGTGCAAAACCATTTCACAGAGCAGGTAAGTATAACAGGTTTGCCATTTAAAAAAACATGAGACTTTACAATTACTTTAAAATTGAGAGGAATGGAAACAGCATAACTAACTTCTACTTGTAGTGCTAGCAAATGTTTTAAAGGAGAAGTATGGCCAAAGCTCTTTTGACTATACTTCTCCTGTAGGAGACAGGAGTGCACTTAATTCTGCACTCCTGTGACCCAGATTCAACCAACAGTGTGCTAAAGTCAGCTGCTGGTTCACATCACTCTGCCGGTCCAGGTAATCCAGACAATGTTGCGTTTTGTCCAGATGCCTGACCGCCAGTTGGCTCAGCATCTCAGCGTTCTGCTGAGAGCCTAAGCCAGCCGCTCCTGCCCCCTCCCTCCACAGCCCAGCACTCCAGTGAGTTCTGGAGGGGCAGAGCGGTGACTGACAGTCACTGAATGACAGACTTTTTTGGGCGAGATACTTCCAAAGGGTTAATTATTTCTAAAGGGATGCAGACCCTGCAGCTTTCCTCAGCGCACCGCAAGTGCATCAGCGGATTAAAAAGTCACCCCATTCAAATCCACTCTGCACATAACAGACAGCTATTTTTTCACAGCAGACAAAAAAAAAGAAGAAGAGGTAGGAATCTGCTAAAAAAGTTTGTGAAATCCTTGCCATGTACATGGATCACCCAGAGGAGAATTTTATTTTTAACAAAAGTGGAGATACTCTAAGAAATTTGACTGCACAATCAGCCGAGAAAAGTAAGGCGTCTTTCCTATTTCTCAGGGATAAATTTCTCATCTTCAATCCCTTCAAAAAGGAGATCCCCTGAAGAGACAAAGTATTCCTTTATCGTTTTCCTTAAACTTGAGGAATGATAGAGTCTTCTACTGTGGCTGAAAAACTAATAACACAGACATGGGACTGCCGACACAGGGGACACACGCAACACCTGTGCGTACCCCTGGTGGCAAAACATGGCCCTGCACAGGGCACGCACATTTACCAGAAGTCTGAATTTCAGTCTTATAAAAGGTCCATAGTGGTTTGTAGCATAGATCAGAGTTTCTCCATCAATATTTTTTTTCTGTACATTTAGTGCATAAAGGATTATTTGTGGAAAGACAGAATTTGTATTGTGCACAACACTTTTGTTTTAAGTAACTTTAAAAGAGAAGTTTGGCTTTTTTTTTTAGAAATCATACACGCTTAGGTGGATCGCTCAGTTCTCAGTGCACCGGTTCCCTGCTCTGCCCCCCTTAGCGCTGGGCTGGAGCGGCTCGCTGAGAGACTGAGCCTGGTGCCGGTCCAGGCTCCTGGGTGAATCCCAACCATATGGTGGTGATCTTTCCCCAGCTTGGATGGCTTTGTGACGTCAGCCCACTGTCGGCTGAAAATGGGTCACAAAAGTGTGGTCCACAGGAGAAGCATAGCCAACGAGCTTTGGCTGTACTTCTCCTTTAAGAGGATCATTCCAGCCTGGTCTTTGACTTTTTTTAAAGTCAGCAGAAGAAATAAATACAAAGAAGAAAGAAGAAAGAAGAAGGAGAGAGGTAAAGCCAAAGATTCTCACTCACCTGAGCCAAAGGCATCTCCAGCTGCAATGATATCTGTACAGACTGCTGTATCTCCAATGAAGTCCAAAGCTCAGCTAAGTGGCACTAGGCTCAAAGGAATGGTATTATAGCCAATGCTTTTTGGCTATACATCAATGGATCACAGGAGGGCAGTTCACTCTCGACTCATGACCCGTTTTAAGCTGACAGCAGGCTCAAACCCGCTGTCGGCTGACAACACAGAGTCGGTCCAGGCTCTGAAAAGATCCCGACCATATGATCGGGATCCAGCCTGATGCCTCGACTGGCAGTTTGCTCAGACTCTCGGCAAGCCACTGAGAGCCTGAGCCAGCCACTCCAAACCGGTCGAGAAAGAAACAAGACAAAACTGAAGCACTGCTGGAGGAGTTCAATTTTATACTCTTCCATTACTGCACCTTTCATGTAAGCAGGCCAATCTCTTGTTTATATACTGCCATGGTATATATATATATATATATATATATATATATATAATGTTCCTTACTGTTCAAAGAAACAAATTAATATACTAGCGATGTGCATGCAAACTACTTACCACAACAACTGGAAGGATAACCATAAAAGCCAGGCCATATACAAGCAAAACCTAAAAACAAAATGATATGGAATTATCCCATGTTGCACAAGCTCATAAAGAATCATTACTACAGTTTAAAGTAGAGTTCAAGTCCCCCAATTCAATTTTTTTCTAAATACTCCCCCGTAATTGTTACCACTTCTACTGTAACATTTGGATACTCTCAGTAATGTGGTCCTTTTTTTTTTGTTTATTTAATTATTATAAACTAACCTGATCTTGGAAGCAGGCAGGGTCCATTGCTGTTGTGGGCATCTGAAGCCCGCTGGTCTTAATTTCTGGGATTTGGTGCGCTGGCTACCCAGCATGCACCTCCCAATCTCGTGCCTGTGCAGTAATGCCACTGTGCAGCGCTGTTTCTTTCTGACAGGTTGCCATAAGCAATAGTGGGGTTGGCGGAAGTTCCTGCCCCATAGTTATGGCAACTTGTCAATCAGAGGACATCCCGGAAAGTAACTGAAGTCAGGAAATCACACAAGATTTTAGTATTAGGCGATTCCCGATGGACTCCAGGGATAGAGGACACCGATAGCCCAGGGGTCCATGGGAATTGTCTTGTGACATAATCACCTAGGTGGCTGGAGCCAGAAGTGCAGCAGAAAAAAAAATTAATAATTGCCATTTCAAATACCATTGCGGATGGGCAAGGGAATGATTGGACATTAAAAAAAATGGGTGGAACTCCGGTTTAATACAAGAGTCAAAATCCGGAGAATGGAATTTAGATCACATAACAGTTCACAATCAATGCAAATTTAGTACATAAACATTAATTAAAAAAAAAAAAATACAATCCCAAAAATAAAAATCACAAATGATACACTAATTATGCTAGATGGGCTTTCTATTATAAAGCAAAAGATGAAGTAAAAAAACAATTCAACTTGTAATTACCAGCATAGAATTTTTCTGGTCCACAATCCAGGCAGGCAGTGCAATGCCAAAATTTGTAGCTTTAAAAAATAAAAAAAATAAATAAATACATGCATAAATAAAGGAAGAAATACAAAAAGCATCATGTTTTCAAATGGCATACCTATTCATACCGTATAAAATGCACTACTAAAACTAATTTTTTTTTTTTTAATTTATGTTTAACAACAAAAAGGCTGGTAGAATATTACAGAAAACAAAAATTATAGTAATTTAGTAAAATTACCCTGTGGCCCATCAGGATTTCCATATTCTTCCCAATTCTTTCTTGATTGTTCATCTGTCAAACTAGAAATGAGCAAAGTATTTATACAAGTTAAATATATTACACTACAGACATCAAGGGGCATATTTATCAATCAGTGGACGTGACATTCAGCAAATATTCACTGCCATTGAACTTTCCAGGTGCATGAGTTTTAACCCCCATTCTAAGAAGGTACATTTATAAAACGTTCTGGTATTCAAGGGGTTAAAACAAGCTCACGCCTGCAACTGGCTTTCGTGTAACAGTGACACGGGTAGCTGTAGAGCCATCAGATCACTTTTATGGTAAAGAGAATGTGATTCTGCCCATGGTGGTTCCCAGTCTCTCATTTTTCCTGGACTGCAGTAAATACTTTCAGGATGACAAGCGAGACCAGATTGGGAATGTCCATTACCTGATCTTCTATTGGACTTGGATGCGACAAGCATTTGTCACTTCTAGGTTCAGAGCGGTCTTTCCCCAGCTGCTATAGCCAGGGAAGCAGCTAATCAAGCACAATCTGTGCCCGAATACCTGCAGTGGAGGGCAGAGGTAACATTAAGGGTCTAGGCTCCTAAAAAAAGAGAACCTGTCACCTGCCCATGCATGTAACAGAATTAAAAGTTAAATGTGAAAAAAAAATATGTAAAAGCCCATCGCCCTATGCACACACCCGAATGCAAACACACATATGTATGTAAATAGTAATTGTGCCACACCTGTGAGGTATCACCACAAATACATATGCCAGTGCACAGCAGTGAGCAATGATTCTAGGGCCATAATGTACGGTAATTCGGTAAACTCTAAACTATTAACATGTAAAGGCTTTTAAAATAGGGCACCTATGGACAATACCGGGTACAATACTTTTGCCATTTCACGGGTGCCTGCAATTTAATCTCTCTTTTTATTTAATTTTTTTAAATAAAACAAAACAAACACACACAAACAGTATTTCGGACATGAAAATCACAATATTTTTACAAGGCAGCATGATTTTTTTTTTTTAGCAACTAGTATAAGATAGGCATGCTGCTACTAATTTATTATATATGCCAGCACCATTACAGCTTGTTTCACCTAAAGAAATGTCAAAGCAGCTCAACATTGTTCAAAACGATAAACTGCTTACCATCAGCAGGACTGAATTTCAATTGTTAGAGCTTGCAAGTACACAATGTCTGGCATCCAAAACATCACCTGTCTGCTAGCATCTTTTTTTTGTTGTTTTAACTTGTCTTTACCTACTTCAGAATAATTACCGAGTGTAACGAAACTTATACAAAGGGACTGAAAATAAGAAGAGAATGTGTGGGCATGATACCTGTAGAGGGAAAAGTCACTTTGCTTATGCCACATAGGTTTTAGAGCTACTAAATCAGGGCTCAAAATATCAAGTCCTGAGCTGAGGGGGGGGAGGGGGGCAGGCGGAGACAGTACAGGGCGGGCAGGACGACAGAGTACATAGGGGGGAACCAAAAGGGCACAGTACAGGGGGGCAGAGTAACGGGGGGGGGGGGGGGGGGGGGGGGGGTCAGGGGGGCTTAAAGACATAGTACAAAGTAGGCAGGAGGGCACAATACGGGGGGGGGGGGAGATCAGAAGGGCACAGTACAGTGCCCTAGGCAGAGCTCTTTCTCAAATCCCTGCACTGTACACAGGCACTAAGGTCTCCTGCTCCCCACACAGCACCCACCGGCTACTGTGTTACATTTCTGACCTGTGAAATTTCCTAGTTGGACTCGGAATGGCAGCTCAATTTGCAGTGGCCTGCTATACACTGAATATTGTAGCTGATGAATACAGAGGAGCTCTCAGTGCCAGTGCTCAAGCTCAACTGTGTACCGTGTAGGGATGGGAGAATGCTGGCGCAGAGTCAGAGGTGGTGGAGAGCTTTGGGAGATGCAACTGACATCTGGGGGGGGGGGGGGTCCAGCCCACCCCAGCAACCCCCTAGATCCGGTCATGATCTCATCTTACCACTGGTGCTTGTGTGGGTAGATACATGTTCTGCTCTGATCCGTCGCCCCCACTCTCCTATACATCCCACGAATTGGAGCATTACATGATTTTGCCCACACAAGCAGCGGTAGCGAGATTCTCCACCTTGGGGGGGTTCCCACACTTGCCCTCAGCTTCTTTCCACTCGCCTAATGCGAGCGGAAATTTTTAAGTGCTGTACTAAATTATATATTCGGTCGTGGCTATAGGCTCTCTCACCTCTAGGCATGGAGCTTGATGCGTGAATGAAACCAATGGTTTGAACTACTTACGCTGCATAAGCCTTTGCTATCCTCATGAACAGGACTTCATCTCCTCCTTTATCAGGGTGGAATTTCAGAGACAATAAACGGTATTGTTTCTTAATTTCTGACACTGTTGCTCCCTGAAAACAAAAACCAAGTTACTCAAACTTTTTTAAGGGTCGAACACAGATTTGTTACATATGGGGAATAACATGCTACAGTTGAGTGTTTGAGCAATTTATTTCAACAGAATAGAATACATATGTTCCACAGTTTTGAATCAGAGACTAGGATGAATGAACATAAAATTAAGCTGGTAACAGATGGATCAAAATCCAGGAGGTCCCACATAGGCAGTTCTTTGTGATAAAGGTAAAACAAACCCTTTAAAGCGTCACAAAGAGCATAAAGCCCCTTAAAACAAGCAGGGCACAATCTATTTATAGAACAAACTGGATGCAATCTATTTATAGAAGATTCAAAGTGCCCTTAACCTGCACAGGCAGTTTTTTGGTAAAGATGAACTATCCCTTTTAAGTGCACCACAACCTCCTGATTAACTTCAACTGTCCTTGTTTTTCTTGTTTTCTACTGCGGTTTTTCTTGTTTTTTACTGCGGTACTATACGATTTGGTGCCCACAAATGCACTGAGTCTATGATCTGCATTTGGGGTGCAGTTACCAATACACTGGAGATGCAGATCACAAGGGCAATGCAACGCAGTTCCGGAAACGTGCACGTATGCACCTTTCCCACACTGCATTATGGTGTGAACCAGTTCTCAGTTTCCAACAGTTTAGGCCCCAGTCACACCTCCCAAATTGGAGTCGCAGGCGCAATCGCAGAAAAATGTGCCTTTAAAAATTGCATGAAGCTTGTTGCCCAAAAGAGGGCAGGAGCTTCTTTTGGGTGACAAACGCGCATAGGGCAGCCTATTAAGGTGAATGACACTTTGAAAATCGTGAGCAGGAATGCTCATTCCCGCTACACGTAGTGTGAACAGGTAGTGTGGTTGAGACTTTGGTGGTACACAACAGAAAAAGTTTAAAAATAACAAGTTTATCTGACATACATTAAAAACCACACCCACAAGTGTAGCCACAATAAGAATAAAAAAAAAAATTATATATATATATATATATATATATATATATATATATATATATATATATATATATATATATATATATATATATATATATATATATATACATATACATATACACACACACACACACACACACTTCTACAAATCTTTGCTTATGATGAAGTGAAGAAAATACAAATAAATCAAATTCAATGCATTATAATTTACATAAAGTCCATTCTCTCGAATCTTCTTAATAGTGAAGTAAAGTTCCAGCGTGCTAAATTGCCAAGTGCTGTAAACTCAAATGCGGTGACCAGGTGGTGAGACGCAGGTCGTTGTGGACTTCCAATTCTGGTTTTATGCTTTTTTTCCTATACCATGTGAGTGGATATGTTTTAAACTATTTGATTTTATAATAAAACAGAATTACGCTAGGTGAATCCTTCTCTGCCATTTATTTACACCATGTACGAGCATCCCATTGCCCAATAACTAAGGAGAGACGAAGGAGGACTACAAAGCTCAGCAGACCCAGGATATTTGCACAAGCGCATAGGATTCCTGTCATCGAGAGTCCATAGCAGCTGGTTGGTGAGTGGGCACACAGAAGGGGGGGGGGGTCACAATTTGCACCGCGTTTGCATTTACAGCACTTGGCACTTTACTTCACTATAAGGATTTGAGATAATGGACTTTGTGTGAATTATGAGGCATTGAATTAGATTTATTTGATTTGTATAATTTACGGTTGATTGATAATTGATATCCCTTTTGTTTATAAAGGTAATAGAAAGAATCCATATAGGGTAGCGCTCTACCTATATACTTTACCATTAAAAATACTAGGGATCGACCAATAATCACTTCTTTTGAAGAATCAGTCACAAACGTACCCGATATTACTGATATTGCTTCAAGGGGTTTTACCGGGGTGATGTATGCAGCTGCGGTCGGCTTTGTGATAACAACCGATGCTCGGCTGTTATTACAAGCGTTCCTCCCCCCGCTCACCCGTCCCACCAGGAGGTCTGAGCATCCAGCAGGCACATCAGCCAGCCGGGGGGCGAAGATCCAAACAAAGCTGATGCTTCGTTCGGGTCTCGGATCTAGTGATCCGGAAGCGATGTCATAACATCACTTCCCGGATTACTGGCATCTTAAAAGGCACCAGTTTAAAAAAATATATAAAGTATTCAAGAACGCCGATCTTGAAGTTTTACATAGTTAGCTAGGCCGAAAAAAAGACAAGTTCATCCAGTTCAACCATAAAAAAACGAAATAAATAAAAATAAAATATATCGTACAATCCAATAAACCCCATTCTATACCCACAGTTGATCCAGAGGAAGGCAAAAAACAACAAAAAAACAAAAGAGCATGCTCCAATCTGCTACAGCAGGGGAAAAAAATCACTTCCTGATCCCCCTAGAGGCAATCGGATTTTCCCTGGATCAACTTTACCTATAAATGTCAGTACCCAGTTTTATTATATATTTATGTACATTTAGGAAAGTATCCAGGCCTTTCTTAAAGCAATCTACATTTGGGGTGCAGATAACAATACTTTCAAGTGCAGAGGAGGGGTTTTGGGTCTTATAGACCCCCGATCTCTTCAAAAAGAGTACCGGTCACTGCCTATTACTGTCACAAGGGATGTATACATTCCCTGTGACAGCAATAACAGTGAGAAGAAAAAAAAAAAAAAAAAAAAGGTGTAAAAATGTTTTTATTTATTTATTTATTTTTTAAATGTGCACAATATCAGCACACAATATCAGCCATAGGCCTGAGAGGTGGCCAAAAGATCGGTATCTTAATCGGCACCGAAAAAACTATATCGGTCAATCCCTAAAAAAATACATAGACAAATTGGGATCATGATATATCACAACAGATGACCAAAAGGACAAATGTTTGAATCCCAATGAGTTTCAATTCATCCAATCTTCATCAGGGGTATATGAATTTAGCAACAAAATTTTCTCCTTTACGCTTTACACCTTGGCATGATCATTGTGTCTCCAGCGGAGATTGGTGCTGCAAGTCATTTTCTCACCTTATATGGTTGATTGCTAAATATTTACATGCTTCTCCAGTCATTGCTACATTTTTGCATTCTTTTTCTTCTCCTTTATAGACCTCCAGCTTTTTCACCTTTGGATTTCTCCATTTGTGTTCCATTATTTCAGGAGGTTTCCATGCTGGCATGGGCTAGCTCTACATTTTTCACATTGAGTATTATGCACCACAGGCAAGGGTAAATGTTCATTCTCAGCTATGTGTAACTAATGAGATGACCACCATGTCTTTATGATACACTTATGAATATTGTATTTATATTTAGACTTTATATTTTAAACTTTTCATGTCGTGTGCCATCAAAGTCCCAACCATTAGCCAAAAAGTTTTTCTGACATGCATTAGGAATAGGGGCACTTTGCAGTCACATCAGACCGATTTGACATAGTTTAGCACTTCCTTTGTTCCAAACGTTCACCTGCGTGCATTCTTTTTCTGCTCCGTATCAATGCCAATCACCACAATGGCACTGAGAAAGACAATTTTTTGTTTTTTAAATGGCCTGTTCACACTTTAACAGAGCCATCGGGTGCCAAGCAGTGTGGTGCGGAAAAATGTATGTATTTTTTTTGTAACAGACTAGTGGGGATGGAGAGGCGGTCTGGCTGTATCTTCATTGTAATGACAAAGGACATAAGCAGACCATGCTAGCAAGGACCGACAGCCATGCTAGCGTGGTCAGTTTACGCTAAGGAAAAGGGGCACAAGCAGGATCAATATAATAAAAAAAGGATAGTGCTAATCCCTAAAAAAAAAAAAAAATCTTACTTAAAAGCGGAGGTCCCCAGAAAACATTTTTTTAAAAGCCAGCAGCTACACATACTGCAGCTGCTGACTTTTAATATATGGACACTTACCTGTCGAGGGAGACCGCAATGTCATCAGCTGAAGCCGATCTGTCCGTCGGCTCTCAGCTGCTGCCGCCGCCATCCTCGGTAAGGGGGATCAGAAAGTGAAGCCGCACGGCTTCACGTCTTGGTTCCATACTGCAAATGCGCGAGTCGCCTTTGCGTCCTCACTGGTCCCGGCTGTCTCCTGTCTCCCAGAAGACAGCGGGGGGGAAGACAGAGTAGGCACCGGACGAGGCCAGGAAGTGGGAGCAAATACCTGTATTAGACATGTATCTGCTCTCTCCCCCCTGAAAAGGTGCCAAAATGTGACACCGGAGGTAGGAGGATTACAAAAAGTGGAAGTTCCATTTTTGGGTGGAACTCCACTTTAATGTGCAAACCTGCATACAATGTATTCCACTACCAATTGTGCAAAATATACAAAACAATAAATGCAGCTTAATTCATATCAATTAAAGTGCAATGTGCTATACCAGGGGTCTCCAAAGTAGAGCACCGCTAGGACATTTTGTCTGGCCCGCAGCTACAGTTATCAGACTCACTGCGGGGATGGACTCTACTCGAGTTGCGGGGCTTGCTCTGCCTTCTGACAGGCACTGAAGGGGTGTGCAGCGCAAGTCCCGCGACTCGAGAAAGCCAACAAAGCCTATGTTATTTCAGTACAGACCTGCTGCACCTCCCAGCTCCTCCCCCTGCAGTTCGATTCAGTGTAATATTTTTCTGTAACAGTGTGTGTAAAAGTAGGGCAGGACCCGGTAAGTGCAGTAGGTCTGCTGATCTTCAGAGAAGCAGCAAAGAGGTAGTGAACACGCTGATCTAAGGAGGAAAAAGCAGTGATGGGGAAAGGAATGTGTTGTGGCTGTGACAAAACTGTGTGTGGGGCTGTGAAGTGGGACTCAAATGTAGGGGAGCTCTGATGGGGGACACAAGCGTGTGTGGAGGGGGGAACTCCTCTGATGGGGACACACATGTGGGGGTGCTGATTGGGACATGGGCAGAAAGGGTTTTAATGGGCGTGGGGAGGTGGTGCTGAGGGGACACAAGCGTGTGGCGGGAGTTCTGATGGGGACATAAATGTGTGGGGGGTGGCTGTGATGGGAACAGAATTGTGCAAGGTGGGAGCTAATGGGGACACAAGCGTGTACGGAGAGTTTTATGGAGGATACAATTGTGTGAGGAGATTCTGCTGGGGACACAAATGGGCAGGGAGGCTCCGACAGGAACACCGAT
The DNA here is from genome assembly GCA_028564925.1 of Lithobates sylvaticus. Lineage (NCBI taxonomy): Eukaryota > Metazoa > Chordata > Amphibia > Anura > Ranidae > Lithobates > Lithobates sylvaticus. Next base: position 272,170,130 of record CM053028.1, on the reverse strand, counting down.
GTAAGGCCTCATGCACACTTAATGTTTAGCCCTGGTGCATGAGGCTCTGGCATTTAGGTGTGGGCGGAGGATACAGGTGCACCATCCAGCCCCACTGATGGCAACCTTTTTTGAATTTCCATTATATTCCATGGCTGAGGATTTATAAATAACTTTCTTCAGCCCTTGAATATCTTTAAAATATACAGTGTGGCCCTCAAAGTAAAAAGTTTGGAGACCCCTGTGCTATACAATAGAATAACACATCTTCACATAAATGCAAATAAAGTGCACGATTCAAAAGTACATCTATTTCACACAGGAAAATGGTGAAATGGCAAGTCCCACAAGAAATTTTATTAATGTGCTCTTTAACCACTTCAGCCCCGGACCAATTGGCAGCCAAAGGACCAGGCCCCTTTTTGCGATTCGGCACTGCGTCGCTTTAACTGACAATTGCGTGGTCGTGCGACGTGGCTCCCAAACAAAATTGGCGTCCTTTTTTTCCAACAAATAGAGCTTTCTTTTGGTGGCATTTGATCGCCCCTGCGGTTTTTATTTTTTGCGCTATAAACAAAAATAGAGCGACAATTTTGAAAACAATGCAATATTTTTTGCTTTTTGCTATAATAAATATCCCCAAAAAATATATAAAAAAAACATTTTTTTTTCCTCAGTTTAGGCCAATACGTATTCTTCTACATATTTTTGGTTAAAAAAAAAAAAAAAATAGCAATTAGCGATTATTGATTGGTTTGCGCAAAAGTTATAGCGTTTACAAAATAGGGGGTAGTTTTATAGCATTTTTATTAATATTTTTTTTTTTTACTAGTAACGGTGGCGATCAGCGATTTTTATTGTGACTGCGACATTAGGGCGGACACATCGGACATTTTTGACACATTTTTTGGACCATTGTCATTTATACAGCAATCAATGCTATTTAAATGCATTGATTCCTGTATAAATGACAGTTGTAGTGAAAGTTAACCACTAGGGGGAGGGGAGGGGTTATGGGCTGTGACGTGTGTTGTGTTTTTTACATTAGGGGGCGGGGCTGACGTCATTGATCGGCTTTCCCGATGACCGGGAACAGCCAATCAATGAGAGGCAGAGTAGGAAGCGCGGGGAGAGGTTTGTTTACACATACCTCTCCCCGTTCTTCAGCTCCGTGACCCGATCTCGGGACACCAGCGGCGAACAGGTCCGCTGGTCCCGCGGCCGTGGTCACGGAGCTCCCGACCGGGTCGCGAGCGTGACCCACGGCTAGGCAATTAAAGGGCAACGTACCTGTACGTGCTTTTGCCTAGCCGTGCCATTCTGCCGACGTATATGTGCAGGAGGTGGTCGGGAAGCGGTTAAACATGATGTGACTGTTCACATAAACTCATATGGTGTGCTTCAAACACCCTGCATGCTCTGTCACCAATATAACAAACTCATCAGAGCGAGTTGCTGGTCAGGTTATAAACCAACTAATGTGCCTTTGACTCAATAACCACTCCGAAAGGTAAATCGGACAGTAGATGCTCCCATAAAATTCATAATCACATGAAGGAGGAAGATCAGAAAGAAAAAAGACTCCCATAGAGTAAAATAGACTAAAATCATATTTTATTAAAAAGTCAAAAAAGCCACTCACATTTCGAGGTGTCTCAACTGACATGAGTCTATACGGCTTGATCTAATCAAACGCCTCCGACCGGAGTTCCGAGCACGATTTTGGTGTGTGTGGTGACAACAAGGTACTGGCCCTGCCATGATTGAGCTAGTAGATCAAGCTGTATATACCCATGTCGGTGGAGAAACCTTGAGATGTGGAACTTGTCATTTCATCATTTTCCGGCATAAAATAGATGGGTCTTTTGAATTGTGCACTTTTTACTTGGATTTTTGTACTTTATTTGCATTTATGTGAAGATTTTATTTATTCTATTGTATAGCAGATTGCACTTTAATTGATATGAATTAAACTACATTTATTGTTTTGTATATTTTGCACCATTGGTAGGGGAATACATTTACGCAGGTTTGCACATGAAGTAAGATTTTTAGGGATTAGTGCTATCCATTTTTTATTATATCGTATATTTTGATGTGATCAAATGTAGGGCAGCAGCTTTTTTCCCCCCTTTTTTTTTTTTTTGTTAAAAGTTTTGCACACACAGGAGGTATATTTAATTGCTTGAGACCAGAGGTGCAGTTTTATTTCAATTCCCTTCACAAGCAGGATCAACCAGGTAAAACAAGACATCAGCAGGGAGAAATGTATTAATGACATCACAGATCACATTTAAACACATTAAAAGGGTAGTGTAACTATTTTTTTTATTTTTTTTTAGATTTACAAACACTTTAAGCTTATTACTTTGTTTACCTAAAATTACTTACCGGATCCAAACCCAACACCTCATATGGGTTGTATTCTTGATATTCTTTGTCTGTTTTTGAAACTTTGTAGGCAAGAAAAAGGAATATTGCCCATCCCAAAAGCAAAGCTGCTTTCCTAGTAAATTAGACATAAAGAGAAACAAAATAAATACGTTTTCAAAAGTAAACTGTTATACCAAGGTATTATGAACTATTGCGCTATAAAAACATGTTATGGGATCTGTGGTTGGTTCTGTATAACTGCAATTGCATTTATTGCTTTCAAACATGCCTCTAATGTAAAAGCAAAGTTAGTTTTGTTAAGATCCGATGCAGCTTAGGTGTTGTGTGTCAGTATGGATGATCTTCATTTCACAGTGGCCATGTATGTTTAACAGATATCCTATAAGAGGTTACTGATTAACCCTTTGTAGACATTAGCAAAGCTGTGCTGCTGCCTGCAAATAAAGAAATGTATACAAATGAGTGGAGTTGAGAAATGCTGCTTAGCAATGGTGTTCATCATTCAACTATGTGTCAGTTAATACTGACACATGCATCGTGACACACCACACTCAAAAAGTCATCTGCGAGCAATGATGGACGCCATCACACCCAAATTACCTTGTTGAACGATGCCCTACTTTGGTAGTTATAACAACCTTCACTCTTTTGCTTTCCACAAGATTTTGGAGTGTGATGAAATGTGTGCTCATTTAGCCAAAAGGAGCATGCGTGGATCATTTACTGATGTTGAAAGAAGACCTGGCTTCTGATCAGCATTGCACTTTACACCAAAGGACACGGCTCTAGGAAGGCCACTCAAGTTCCTCCACCAAACTCTTTCAACCATGTCCATCAATGTGGCTTTGAGCCCAGTCCTGTTGGAATCAAAAAGGGCCTTCCCCAAACAGTTGCCACTTGCTGGATGTGCAAAATTGTCTAACTACTTGATTTCCCAACACGCTGGTGAGAAGGCAAAAGAGTGGGCTTTAACACCCACACACTGTACGTGCGTTGGTGAGCAGACGTTGTTTATGTGCCGAGAGCGTGCTCACTGCTCGCACTCAGGATAAAGACCAAGCTGTTGCACACAGCTCTTGGTCTGGGCTACAAATCAGTAGCCATAAGGACTAGCTTCCAATCATGTGACCAACGTGACAGTGGTCACATGATCGCTGATCCTTCTGGCCCCCCAAGCATTCCAATTAGTTTAAAGGGATGCTGGAGCAGGAGGGATAAACCGCAGTAATATTTGCAAAAACCTTCACTACACTTGGTCACCTAGGTGTCCACAAACTTGATCATATAGTGTAGAAGAAGAAGTGACCACAGCACAACCAAAATATAACTAAAGGGAGAATGTTTTTTGGTTTTAGATAGTGTTGAGAGGGATTGAATTACCTGTCAGATTTTTTATTTCTGTTAGGAAGATTCCCCATATATCCCGTTTACCACATTTTGGCTTGCCACCAAAACAGGAATACAGAGTAAACTTCCAGGTGGGGGTGGGGCTTGTTCTGGTCAACCTGCTGACAACCAGGGATTTCCTTTCACTACCTGTTTTGGCTATAGGACTGGAAGTGAAGGGAGATCTCCACAATGGGTCACAGTTGAAAAAAAAAACAAAAATACAACAACTCACTGATAACCCCCTTACAAAAAAAAAAAAAAAAAGTTTTTAGTTCTACTTTAAATTAACAGGTACATATATATATATGTACAGCACACAATGACATGGTACTTGATCGTATTTTGCCATTAGCTGTATTGTACCAAGAATGACAATTACCATTTTTGCAAAAGGCATGAACTTAGAATAACACCTGCTGAAATTTTTTATCATTAGATGTTTTAATATATGTACAAAAAAATAAATAAAAAAATAAATAAAATAAAAAAACACAACACCACACAAAACTGAATATAGTACTTACTTTATTGTTGGGCCTATATTTTGCTGTGGCTTGATGGACTTCAGCTGGTACCATACACAACTTCGATATACATGGCGTATGTTTTTCAGCCTTACTTGTTCTAAAGATAAAAAGAAGAAAATAAACATAGATTTGTGGGTTTCCACTTGCGCATACCTACAGAATGGTAGAATGAATTATCAAAATAAAAAATGAAACATGAATTGGTTGAAAACTTTAGTGCCCAACTTTAAGTGGATTTATTACATATTGGTTCAAACTAGGAATCCACAAATTTGGAATTCTTAAAGCAGAGCTTGTCTTATGCAAATATTTTTGACAGTTCAAGCCAAAAACATGTTTTTGGTAATTTTGATTTTCTCAGGAAAAATAGGTTAAAGCTAAACTCCAGGCAGATATAAAAAGACAAATTAATGCAGCTCTGCATTTATGACTATATCATTAAGCAGTGTTAAGTGCCTAAATCTGACTTGGTATCAAGCCTCTTGCAGTTCCGCCTGCCTTGGTGATCCAAGCATAAAATTTCAAATCGCATGCCCCCCCCCCCCCCCCAAACCTACAGCTGTGTATTTGGAGCTGCTGGCTTAAGTATTTTTGACTAATTAGGGAAATCCGTTTCTTGGGGTACAGTACAGGACACAGGATCTTTAGCCTTTTCTTTACTATGGGTTACTAGATTGTAAGCTCTAACAAGCAGGGCCCTCTGATTTCTCCTGTATTGAATTGTATAGTAACTGTACTGTCTGCCCTCATGTTGTAAAGCTCTGCGCAAACTGTTGGTGCTATATAAATAATAATAATAATAATAATAATAATAATAATAATCAGAAACTGACCCAGGAGGGGCTGGCTTGTAACCCACGTTATCTACGACCTTTGAAAAAAAGCCCATAAAATCAGACCTCGTCACAGAAGATTGCTCTTCATTTAAGTAGGAGGTAGACTGAGGGCTAGGCGAGTGGACAGAGGAAAGCAGAAAATCAGGCTAGGAGCCTGAGACTGAGCCATCCTACTCTGTACCCTTATGCGTCAGATCTGCCACATGCAATGCATAAAGTGTCCTCCTCACAACCCCTGCTGGTGTGGAGAGAGGATTAAAGTTTACTTGCACTTTTACAGTCAAAATAAAACCTACTTTTTTTTGCTTTTTTACTTGCTTAACAATTCTCACATTCTCACTCTGCTTTGTGAAATTTAGGAGGCTTAATGGTTAATTTAATGAATGTGTTAATTCGGTAGCTGCCATCGATTTCAACATTACTTTTTCCCTTAAAATGGTACATTTTCTCGGATTAACCACTTCAGCTCTGGAAAGGTTTACCCCACACCTTTATGACCAGGATTTAAAAGCATGATCAGTGTACTGAACCCTGGATATACTTTACCATCAAGAACTCATTTTACCAAACTAGTGGAGAGAAAGTACCAGGAGGCATTTCAGCATGTGAAGGATGCCATCAGTGCTAATGAAAGCAGAATTGCCATTACTGCAGACATATGGTATAAGTATAGCAACAGAGGCTTTCCTTGGCATTACATGCCACTACATAGGGGAGGAGTGGAAGATGATTTCCATCTGCCTCAGTGGAGTATTCTTGAAGAACTTTCCACTGCTCTTAAGCCCTTTGACTGCTGCACTGTATTCGTGAGTGGCAAAGAATATGTTACCCTATCATCCGTGCCGGCACTGGTAAAGGGGCTGTTGCGGTCCAATGAAGGTGCTTCTTTTAAATCATCTCAGCTGAAGACCTTCCAAGCCACTGCAACAGACCAAAATCAAAGCAGATGGAAGGGGATCCTTGAACACGTCCCAAACATCGTAATCCTTTCCTCTGCCCTGGACCCACGATTTAGAAGACAAAAATTTTTATCACTAGAACAGATCATAAATGTGCAGGCAAAAGTACAGACAGAGGCGCTTGCTTTAAGAAGGGAGATGGTGGTGCAGCAAATGACTGCCATGTCGCCTGTAACTAGAGATGCTTAGCGTTTCAACATCTACAGCATCTCATTCTCTACTTGATACACTCCTTGAGTCTGGGGGGCAGCAGTGAAGAGGAAGAGGGGCAACTTGAGGAGGATATTCACACACAAGTACGAAATTAAGTGCAGGCTTATTTTGCTGAGAAGCCACTTCCGAAGGAGGGAAACCCTTTGAATTGGTGGAAGGGTAACCAAGATAAATATCCTACTTTGGCAAAACTTGCAAAATCCTTCTTGTGCATCCCAGGCACCTCCACTCCATCAGAGCGCCTCTTTTCTGCTGCAGGCAACATAATTTGTGAAAAGAGAGCCAGCCTTAGATCTGAGCATGTTAACTTTTTTACATTCAGATGCAGTTTCTTGAACAGTTATAGTTCACCTCTTTTCAGAATGTTTGTTGTTTTTGTACTGCTGCACAGTTGTGTAATGTTAATGTAAAACATTTTTTATTCTGCAGTTTGAGTGTAACACTTTTTTCATTATTACTTTTAAATAAAACGAAAAAATGGCATATTACGTTTTTTTTTAATGATCTTATTCGATCAAAACAATAATCGGCCAACTAATCAATTACAAAAATAATCGTTAGTTGCAGCCCTATAACTGTCTTCTAGAAGCAACAAAAAAGACTCTTTAATCATCAGAGCCTGTAAATCACCTATCCTCCTGGCTGTTGTAACTGCCAGAAGGAAGGCTATCTTAAGGGAAAGAAATGTAATAGGGATCTGAGCCACCGGCTCAAAAGGCCCACTAGTTAGGGCTTCCAGCACTAAGATCAGGTCCCATGGTGGAAAAGAAAATCGCTTTGTAAGAGGATCCAGGGCGAGTCTCCTATCCAAAAATACGGAGGGCCGCTACCTGGACCCTGAAGGCATTAACTGCCAGACCCTGGTCAACTCCCTCCTGGAGGAAGTCCAGGACCGCTGGGAGACTTCTCTCAGTTGACACCAATGAGAAAAGACACCCCAGACCTTTGCATATAGGATACGTCTGGTGACCAGCTTCCTGAGACTGACCACTTCTTTGGGGTTGGGAACCACACGCTCCTTGGCCACCAAGGTGCTATTAGAATTATTCGTCAGTCTGCTTGGCTCGGCTTCTGCAGCACCTCAGGGATGAGTGTCGAGAGGAAACTCATATGCCAGGCCAAACTCCCTCTTCTGGACTAATGCTTCCAAGGTAGTTCCCTAGTTCTTTGTCATCCTCTCCCCGCGGCACAGCAGATGGGCACACAGACAGCCTCCTCCATCCCATTCACCACTGTCAGGTAGGAGGAGAGGGTGGGAAGCATGGTCCCTGGAGTTCTGGACATGCATTCACTGTGTCCAGGGGCCTCCAGATCACAGGGAGGGCTCTTCCAGTTTCTGCTGCCCCCAACTGAGTAGGGGACAATATACCCCTGGGAAGGGCAAAGCCCTGGCTGGAGACTTGCATCCACCACTCTTCTGTTTGTGGTCTGGCGCCAGGGGGGAGACCACAGCCCCAGGCCTCGGTCAAGGAGGTGGAAAATAAAAAATAAATGTTGTTTCGCTGCATGCTGAGGGAAACAATCAAGAACTGAGGCGCAGAGGGAAGGGCGGGGGCTTTTAACCTCTACTGTTGATTGCGTTTCCTGTCAGGTGAGACCAGTCCTCTCAGGTGGGTCGTCCTGGAAGATGTCATCTAAGAGTCATCTAAAGAAATCCCTATATTTCTCTGTGCCCATGTGGGAAAAATTAATCTAATGGGAGTGGTTTCATAATTATCAAATCAGCTGCTGCACCTGCAGGGCTCTGAGGAAATCTGCTGGGCCTGCATCCCTTTAGACGTGTTCCTATTGGGAGCATTCACCAAAAATGTTATTTTTGTTCCAGGGAATCCCTGCATGACTTGTATCTTATTGCAGACTTCTGGGAAAATTGGTGAGCCAATCACACAACAGAACATCTCCAGGTAGCCATATTGCATTTTCAGAAAATTACAGCTGCTGCAGATTGAAAAGGAAGGTACATTTTAATAACATTCAATTACAATATGAATTGTGTCGCAATTGTACGCTATATTTTTTTCCCCACAAAAGTGGAGTTAGCCTTTAAACACTTTCCTCTTAGAGTACCTAAAGCCATTTCAGTTTCAATTTCTTCACTGGCTGCATGACAGTAAATCCAGTATACACTGAATGAAGGTTTATGTAATTCAAGTAGTTCTGATATTTTTTTAGGTGTTCCAAAACTTGTTATAACATGTTCCTTTTCTTAATGACATGACATTCTGGCAAATGGATATTGCAAGTAGGAAGCAGATATCTTTTTATAGCCATCCTCTGTCTAGTAAGTCAATTATCTAAATTTTCAGATGTTTATTAAGTGCATTCATTAAGATCCAAAACTGTCTATATCTGACTTAAAGCAAACCTGTGGTTTAGATTAAGGCTTCATGTACACATAGCCTATTATGGCCGCCGGCTGCATTTTTCGTCCAGCGGTCAAAACGGTCCTATCCTGAACACAATACTTCCAAGTTCAGGAGAGGGAGGTTGAACCACCCCTAACCGCTGCAGCTCCTAAATGATCCTCGAAGCCTAGCTAGTCAAGAAAACATGCAATACAACCAGGGGTGTCCTAACTATTTCATAATACTATTAAATAGTTAAATTATTTTTGTAATTCCAGCAGCAGCAGGGAAAAAAAAAAAAAAAAAAAGCAGACAGTGCAAGGAATAGGAAATACAGTACAAAAGTTTTATAGTAAGCTAAATTAAAAAAAAAAAAATAAATAAAAAAGGAGAAGTATAGTCAAAGCTATACTTCTGTAGGTCACATGAGTGCAGTTCATTCTGCACTCCTGTGACCCATTTTCAGTCAGCAGCAAGCTAAAGCTGGTCGGCTGACATCACAGCGCTGGTCCAGGCTCTGAAAAGATCTTGACCATATGGTCGGGGTCCACCCAGATGCCTGGACCGGCACCTGGCTCAGCCTTTCAGCGATCCTCAGAGCCTGAGCCATCCCGTACCACCCATTCCAGTGAGCGCTGAAAGAGCAGAGCAGAGAGCCAGTGACTGACAGTCACGGCTCTCTGCTCAGGGTGAAGGGGAGAACTGAGTGATCAGCGGTGTTTGATCGCTCAGTTCTCACTGCAGAGCTGGCTAAATAGATGAATAATGTGAATTACTGGATGACGTTTGTTAAATTCAGTAATCTTATAAATGTTTGTTCTAGAAATCTTGTTTGCATCACATTGCCATCTTGCTACAGAGCCAAATGCTGGCATATGTGTTTGACGTGTGCATTTAAGTTAGCACTGGTGGCAGTGCTTCGCTCTGAAAGTGTAATACTTATCTTTTATATATTAAAAAAAAAAAAAAAAAAAAAAAAAAGGAGCATTAGATCTTGTGTGCCTCCCTTTCCTTCCCATATACATCTGGTGTTCCTGGGTGTCTGAGGACCTGTGTATCCCATTGCGAGGAGAAAGGAGTGAGGACTTGCCAAGCGTCTGTCAGAACCATTATCCCTGAGGGGAATACAGCTTGCTTTGACCTTTCTGGTAATGCAGGGGTCATTGCCATGAGGTGAGCAACCAACTTATATGGTGGCGGAGATACGGAGCAATTTTATTTGGATAACATTGGCATAGTGGTGACTGCACTATTTATTGGACTTTAAAGTTTGATTTTACACAATTTTGTAAGGTGAACACAATTTTTGTTGTACACTATAATTTGAGTTTATTGGAATTTTCAAAATTTTTGAAGTATAGTTTTTAGTATATGGTAGATTTTGGTTGTGCTACACCGCTTTTTTTTAATAATTTACATCGTCACCATAGGCGTGCACAGAGTGTGCCTAGGCACACACTAATCCCCTAGTGCGCATTAGCATTATCGCTCTGTGTAGCAGCAGGAAGATGGAAAAAATCTCCCTGTTACCAGCTCTGCCATAAGAGAAGTGCTTATGCGCTTCTTTCACTGTGCTGGCAGGGAGATCAATGTGCCAGGGACCTATATACACACACACACACACACACACATGCGTGTTTGAGCTTTGGGGTTCACAGCCTAGTGCAATATGCAGCACACACCTATGATGTCCACATTAGACTGGAGAAAAGTCAAGATGGACACCAAGACATACTGTCAGGATGCAACATAAGAGCGTCACATCAGGCAATAAAAGCTTTCCATATGCAATGCTACACCGTCCTGGAGGCTGACTTGCTAGCACTGAGGAGGGTAGAAATTACAGATCGAAAACACCCCTATTCCTTAGGACTTGGGCTTTAACAGCCAGCCATTGTCAAAACATGCAATCCTAAAGAAGGATGAAGGAGAGTGCATAGATAAAGGGAAAACTTCAAGGATCCCTGGTTCTGGACACAAACCTTTTCAGTCTGTTTTTGAACCTGGACACCAAGAGATTCACATCTGGCGTCCCCCAGTAGCAGAGAAATCTCTGTGTAAGGCCCATTATCCCCAATTCAGCGGGTGTCTGCTAAGAAAGTTCACCTTTTCCACAGCACTAGTGTCTGCTGGTCATTTGACATTGGCTTATGAGCTCCCTGAGAAGTAGGTCATCCAGGGGATATCCAGGTCCTTAACCCCAGAACCAATACCTTGTTAAACACTCTGGAGGCCATGGAAAGACCAAAAGGCAATGCCTCAAACTGGGAGTAGCAATCTTCCACTGCCCACACTAGGCTCCTCCTCATGTGGACAGACATAGTACACACCCTCGAAAGCTGCATACGGAATCGTTCAAGGGATCTATTGAGAAACACAAAGGCTCGCTATACATCTTCCAGGAGCAGGCAAACAGCAAATCCTCAGGGTCTGATTCTCTGGGATAGAGCATAGGTTTCGTGCAGACACTAAGGGCTTGGCTAACCACCATCGGAATTCCCAGCCGTTGTCAAGCACTGCTTGCTCTACCCAACAGCCGCTGCCTGGCACGGCAGGATCATGTGACCAGACCAGAGCGGAGCGGACTTAGTATCCACATATTTTTTACACAGGTTACGCAGAAAGTTAGCAGGAGGGAGGAGTAAAAACGTTTAAATATAGTTAAAGTGGTTGTAAAGACACTTGTAAAGTCTCTCCAATCCCCTCTGTTAGATATTGCTATGTTCCCCAGTCAGATAAAAAAAAAAAAAAAAAAAAATCTGCTGTGTTCCTTATTCCATAGCGCCGATCACGTGACCGATTGGCTCTGTCCTACTCACAGCTATAATGGGAGGGGCCGAGAACTCCTGCTGCAGTCAGCCAGAAGAGGAGAGATCCGGGCGGTCACGTGAGCGGCAAACAGCGCTATGGAATAAGGTACACAGTGGCTTTTTTTTTAAATAAATCACACATAGCATTATCTAACAGAAGGGATTGGGGAGACTTTACACTATTCTATCATAAGGAGGGGAGGATCGGGGAGCTGACGGCCAGGGAGAGGACAGAGGAGAGCTGCAGATGATGGAGGCACGTAAACTGACCACTGTGTCAGGGCTCAGAAGGCATGGTAAACTGTAGTCAGTTTTCAGAGGGGAGAGCAGAACCAGGCAGGGTCAGCCAGGTATTTCAGGTGTTAAAGGGGGCCAAATTATACAGCACAAGTTTTAAAGGAACAGGATCTATTTTTCTTTCAGGGTTACAAACACTTTAAGTGTTCGGATGGAATTCCACTTTAGCCTAGTCGGCAGTTGGAGAACCTTATACCTTTTTTTCTCCGTGGAGTACTAGTGAGCAAAATGCTTCAGTAATGAAAACACTTCTTTGGGTGAGTCCAATTGGCATTCATCACTTCTCATGAGCGCACTAGAAAGCAGAAGGGACTTTGTTGGCAGCTGCCCCAACCCAAAACTAATTGACTTTATGAGAAAAGCGTTCCAGCAGCAGCAGTAACATCAGATTAGTACTATGCACCACATCTGCCAGGAAGCCCACTATGATCTTCTGTGATAGAGAGCCCTGGAACCTCATATTCCTCCTGGGTTAACTTCACTGGTTCACAGAGGATTCCTGAATCTCAAACAACTTTCTACTCCTTATCACAAGGATTTTCCTCGGACGCCGCATTTTCCCTCAAAAGGGGAGAAGGAGAGCACCCACACTTGCATCCTAGGCATTTAAAATCAGTGAGAAACCCTGGGAGCGGATTATGCAGCCCAGATATAGCTACAGAACATTCCTCCCTTGACACAAAGGAAGTGACAATTGTGCAGATGAAACTGTAGAATACCAGATAAGGGCACAGATTAAGAGTTATTCTAACCCACTGGGGAGCTAATGCAGAGAAAAGTTTCAAGTAGGGGTTAACCCCTGCATAGATGGATTTCGGTGGTCACCCCATAGTCTGTCCACCTCTCTTTTTCAGCATGGGGCCACTGCTTGCTAGGAGTTTAAAAGGCCCCTGAAGGGAAATGACCACCCAGCTGAGGGAAGTGTCGGCCCATGCAAGTCACTCCCAGTAGACAAGTATCACATTACTTTATGTACCTGGTGTTGAGTTGCATTAACTGCTTACAGTGGTGTGCGACCAATGCAGAACCAAAAGCTCAGAATGCACGTGTACTGTGCGTCCAGGAACCAGTAAAAATGTCTCTCTGGTGTCATCTGTAGGCACTTCCATCACCTTTAAGACACTCACTAAAAACTAAGAGAAGGGTTATGCCTGGGCGGGGAATCCTGCTTTTTTTTTTGGCCAGTGTCCATTCACCTGGTGGCAGAATAACTCAAGTAGTCATAAATATCAAGTCTTCTGTGTCCTGTGATGTACGAATGCAAAGTCAATTGCATTAAAATTCCAGCAATACTTCACAGAATCATTTAATATATGGGTAATCAATAGGGATGCACTGTTACCTATAAATCGGTGTGATACCAAGTATTAGCACTTGTGAAAATGCTCCCGATACCCGAAACCAAATACTTTATGGTGTGATTTGAGTCCATACAAAGTGAATAGGCACAAATCACACTGCAAAGAATTGCATGCGATTTAAACAGGAATATGGTGCAATTCCTGTCCAAATAGCATGCGGTATCCCCCACCACGCCTGTGTAAACCCAGGCTTGTCATAGTGATTTTAAACCTAAGTTCACACAGAAGCGGTGTGGGAAAACTCCCTGCATGACGGGGTCCACCAGCTCCGGCTCCAACTGTGGACATCTGCGGCTGCAGCTTGGGCTCCTCCTGCCTCTTCCATGGCTTTGTTCCCGGCATCTTCAGTGGCTCTCTCCCTCCAGCATTTCAAGTCATCCACTGGTCCCGCTGTACCAGCTTGCCAGGCTAGACTGCTTCCGATTGGTCAGCGCCGTCCATGTAACGGTGTTGACCAATTAGAATCCGTGTAGTCGGAGCTGCAAGGGGTGGAGAGAAAGCCACATGGATTTCAAATCCCTGGAACGGGTAAGCAGCTTCTCAACGTCTGGCAGCTGGGAATCGCTGGACAGTGGGGATAGAGAGGGGGTCCAGTGGATGGCTCAAACCGTTTATCGGCAAGTACGAGTACCGATACTTTTGGTAAAGTACTCGCTGATACCGCGTACTGATTTGCGCCCATACAAAATAAATAGGTGAAAATTGCACTGCAAAGAACCACATGCGATTTGAATAGGAATGAAGTGCGATTCTGAATCACATGCAATCTCCACGACTGCTCTTGTGTGTGAACTCAGTAAAGAAAGTGAAGCTCCATGTAGTGTAGCAATAGGCAATTAAAATGTTATAACAACTCACAAAGTAAATATCTAGTCAAATCCATATCTGCAGTGACCTTGTCCCGCCTATGATAACAAACCATGGCCGCTTGAGAAGTTCCGGGACTCGTGTGGGTATAGGGCGGAAGTGATGTCAGCTTAGGGGCAGACCACCAGACATATCCTCCAGCCCTATGAGCCCCTTCAGCGGTCATGGTTTGCTATCATCGGCGGGACGGGACACTGCATATATGGATTTGACAAGATATTTACTTTGCGAGTTGTTATAACATTTTAACCACTTCAGCCCCGGAATTTGCCCCCTTCCTGGTCAGGCCAAGTTTTGCGATACGGTACTATGTTGCTTTAACTGACAATTGCGCAGTCGTGCGACATTGTACCCAAACAAAATTCATGTCCTTTTTTTCCCCCCACAAATAGAGCTTTATTTTGGTGGTATTTGATCACCTCTGCGGTTCTTATTTTTTGCGCTATAAACTTAGCAAAAAAACACAATATTTTGAAGTTTTTGCTATAATAAATATCCACAATTTAAAAAAAAATTAATAAATATTATTTTTCCTCAGTTTAGGCCGATATGTATTCGTCTTCATATGTTTGGTAAAAAATCGCAATAAGCGTATATTGATTGGTTTGCACAAAAGATATAGCGTCTACAAAATAGGGGATAGATTTATGGCCTTTTTATCAGGACTGCGACATTGGGGCGGACAGGTCGGACACTTAATACTATTTTGGGAACATTGACATTTATACAGCGATCAGAGATAAAAATAACCATTGATTACTGTATAAATGACACTGGCAGGAAGGGGTTAACACTTGGGGGTGATCAAGGGGTTAACTGTGTTCCCTTGGTGTGTTCTCACTGTAGGGGGGGGTGGGACGGACTAGGGGAGGAAAGAGATTGGTGTTCATACTTAGTATATAGCGGTTTATGGGGAGCGCAGCTATACCAACTAACATTGTAGAGAAGCAGTAAACTGACTATTGATGTAGAAAGATGTGGAGAAGCTCGGGGGGGGGTACCTCGTCCTGAATTTAGATATAATAAAATAGCTTGTTGATAGATCAGAATGTTTAGACAAAACTCGCTGATTCAATGCTGGTTGACGCGTTTCGCTTAGAGCTTCTTCAGAACCAGAGCATAGCGGTTCGTGTATCTGTTGTACATATCAAGAAGACAAGGGGGTTATTTATGAGTGGATAGGCAAGTGTTATGTGTTCAAATA
Organism: Lithobates sylvaticus; assembly: GCA_028564925.1. Taxonomy (NCBI): domain Eukaryota; kingdom Metazoa; phylum Chordata; class Amphibia; order Anura; family Ranidae; genus Lithobates; species Lithobates sylvaticus. The sequence goes on along the minus strand of CM053028.1, from coordinate 272,154,949 downwards.
TATGTAATATTAGTATCAATATAGATATAAATGGTTCAGATGGGTATATAGGAATTGCCTACCTTACACTTCTTGTTGGAAAGGTAGGAACTAGTATATGTCTATAGTACCCAATAGTTTATCTAAAAGTAAGTCTCTCAGGAAGACCGTCGAGACCTCGCCGAGTTTGGGATCTAGAGCCAGCAAACAGGGCATGAGCTGCAAGTGAGAAAGAGAAAAAAAAAAAAAAAAAAACGAATCACTAAGGATTCTGGGATGAAGTAAATGGGTGACCAATCCCATATAAATATAGTATAGACAAGTAAGTATGTATATCTAAAAGAAATACTCACATAAAAAAGTAGGAAAAGAAAGAGTAATAGTAGTGGAGCTGGGGTGTGCCGAATCGGCCAGTAACAGAGTGGTATTCTGCGGACAGATCTGTAATGCCGATATCCTGTAATTAATAACAGTAGTAATGTAAAAGATAAATAGAGAGACATTAGCTTCCAGTTTCAAAAGCCCCCTGGGTATACCTTAAAGATCCAGTTGGGTCCTCCCCGTGAGTCTCCTTGTGAGAAGTGGTGATATCAAGGGATGATAGGAACACTATATTAAGTCCAGCATCACAAGGATAAGCTGAAAATAATCAATGAAAAAAAAGGATATATGTATATAATATATCTCCAGTATGCAGTATCTAGAGACATATAGTGGATTGCTACAAAGTATGGTATTGTGTAAAAGTCAGCCTTACTAATCCAAAGAAAACATACCTGATAGCCACTTGTAAAGGAGGGGAACACCCCAGCTGGAAAGGATCACCAGCTCTGCAGGGTCAGACTCCAATGGCTGAATCCATTAGTTGCAGATCCTTTGTAAGAAGGAAATAGGGCAGAACTAGTAATAAAGCCAATGTCAAAATTTAGTGTATGCTAAGGGCTAAACAGCCCCAAAGACATCACCTAGAAGAATACGGACAACATAAAAGTCCTTTAGGAGAAAATGTACCTGAACAGGGTATGGTGAAAGCAGCTTCCCAGCACTCCATCTCAAACAACCATCTGATGGAGTGCTGGTTAAATAGGCTGCTTTGGCGCCAAAACTAAAGGTGGGAGGGAGCAGATCGCCCCATAAGGCCAATTAAGAGATGATGGAAAGCAGCTGGAAGGCCGTCAGAGTGAATTAGAGGATACATTGGTACTAATACCGCTGGGCGCATGCGTCATGTCAGGCTGAGGGGATGGGATCCGCATATAGAGCGTCCCGTTTACCGCAGCCGAAAGCGAAAGTATGCGCATGCGCGATGGGTAATACGCGCATGCGCCGTAGTGAAGCGGCAGTTATCCCCATTCTGAGCACACTAGTGAGCTATGACTGAATTCTAAGGATTGAAGAAAAGGTCAGATATAACAGTGGATCCTCCCGCAGGAGGTAGAGTCAGAGAAAATTAATAATAGAGAAAAAAGAGAAGATTAATGAAAAGCATGAGTACTGTAGACTTATAAAAAGAGTATAAGACATACAATAAATAAGGAAAATGAAAGTTAGAAAATAAAGTGATAATAAGGATTGATAATAAAGATTTATTATCAATCCTTATTATCACTTTATTTTCTAACTTTCATTTTCCTTATTTATTGTATGTCTTATACTCTTTTTATAAGTCTACAGTACTCATGCTTTTCATTAATCTTCTCTTTTTTCTCTATTATTAATTTTCTCTGACTCTACCTCCTGCGGGAGGATCCACTGTTATATCTGACCTTTTCTTCAATCCTTAGAATTCAGTCATAGCTCACTAGTGTGCTCAGAATGGGGATAACTGCCGCTTCACTACGGCGCATGCGCGTATTACCCATCGCGCATGCGCGTACTTTCGCTTTCGGCTGCGGTAAACGGGACGCTCTATATGCGGATCCCATCCCCTCAGCCTGACATGACGCATGCGCCCAGCGGTATTAGTACCAATGTATCCTCTAATTCACTCTGACGGCCTTCCAGCTGCTTTCCATCATCTCTTAATTGGCCTTATGGGGCGATCTGCTCCCTCCCACCTTTAGTTTTGGCGCCAAAGCAGCCTATTTAACCAGCACTCCATCAGATGGTTGTTTGAGATGGAGTGCTGGGAAGCTGCTTTCACCATACCCTGTTCAGGTACATTTTCTCCTAAAGGACTTTTATGTTGTCCGTATTCTTCTAGGTGATGTCTTTGGGGCTGTTTAGCCCTTAGCATACACTAAATTTTGACATTGGCTTTATTACTAGTTCTGCCCTATTTCCTTCTTACAAAGGATCTGCAACTAATGGATTCAGCCATTGGAGTCTGACCCTGCAGAGCTGGTGATCCTTTCCAGCTGGGGTGTTCCCCTCCTTTACAAGTGGCTATCAGGTATGTTTTCTTTGGATTAGTAAGGCTGACTTTTACACAATACCATACTTTGTAGCAATCCACTATATGTCTCTAGATACTGCATACTGGAGATATATTATATACATATATCCTTTTTTTTTCATTGATTATTTTCAGCTTATCCTTGTGATGCTGGACTTAATATAGTGTTCCTATCATCCCTTGATATCACCACTTCTCACAAGGAGACTCACGGGGAGGACCCAACTGGATCTTTAAGGTATACCCAGGGGGCTTTTGAAACTGGAAGCTAATGTCTCTCTATTTATCTTTTACATTACTACTGTTATTAATTACAGGATATCGGCATTACAGATCTGTCCGCAGAATACCACTCTGTTACTGGCCGATTCGGCACACCCCAGCTCCACTACTATTACTCTTTCTTTTCCTACTTTTTTATGTGAGTATTTCTTTTAGATATACATACTTACTTGTCTATACTATATTTATATGGGATTGGTCACCCATTTACTTCATCCCAGAATCCTTAGTGATACTAGTTCCTACCTTTCCAACAAGAAGTGTAAGGTAGGCAATTCCTATATACCCATCTGAACCATTTATATCTATATTGATACTAATATTACATATATTTGAACACATAACACTTGCCTATCCACTCATAAATAACCCCCTTGTCTTCTTGATATGTACAACAGATACACGAACCGCTATGCTCTGGTTCTGAAGAAGCTCTAAGCGAAACGCGTCAACCAGCATTGAATCAGCGAGTTTTGTCTAAACATTCTGATCTATCAACAAGCTATATGTATATGTATGCCTTTGGACTGCAAGGATCCTCACTGTTTTTATATATGATATGTTTTTTGTATACTATGTGTTAATAAAACTATTTAGAATCAATCTTTGGTATTGAGACATACATCCGTTCAGGTACCGTGATAGTCCGATAGGTTGGCTAAAAACCCCCCTTCTTCGTTTTTTTATGACTATTGATGTATCCAGGGAAAGGTGCAGCAATATCATCCATTGGTTAATCCAGGGGAAGAGGCAGTGTGACAAATTCAAACAGGACAAGGGCTTTTGGGAGGGGACTAGGGGCTAGCCTTCTACCCACTGATTATGGCCAATGGAGGAGAGTGGGGATTTTGTCTGCTTCTCACAGTCAGTGCATGGAAAAGAGCCCAGTTCAGCCTCTGATGCCATGGAGAGAGCAGATAATTCTCTAATGATGGACAATGTCATGAGGAATACAATGTATTAATTTTCTGAATAAGGACTATAAAGCTTCCCTTCTGAAGTGGATGGAAAGGTGTAATATTAATCTTGTACGGGTTAATGGTCAGAGGAAATATGGTGGCCCTCCTTCAGACTGGGTTGGAGAAGCTCCTCCACTTGGGACATAAATATTTATCAACAATCTCCCTCAAGAAATCTACAAAGATAAATGAATTCCACTTTTTCGGATTGCTGGATTCTTGTATGAGTTTTGTCTTATGATGACTTGTCTAGATTACACAAGTGAAAGCTGGTTAATGAGATTTTGACAGCCCTGGGTTTACTTTCTCGGGAACTGGTGCTGAACTGTTTAGGTGGGAACTGACCCGAGTCACCTAGGCTTGTCTAGGTAACTAGTTGTTAATTAGCTTGTGTTAGCTGTTCATTAGATGTACTGATGATTAGATTGCGGTCTACAGTTTGGGGCGGCGACGCCGACCCGGCGGAGGAAGGGGCGGCGACGCCGACCCGGGAGAGGAAGGGGCGGCGACGCCGACACGGCGCGTATCCGGGGGAGGAAGGGGCAGCGACGCCGACCCGGCGCGTATCCGGGGGAGTTAAGGGCAGCGACGCCGACCCGGCGCGTATCCGGGGGAGTTAAGGGCAGCGACGCCGACCCGGCGCGTATCCGGGGGAGTTAAGGGCAGCGACGCCGACCCGGCGCGTATCCGGGGGAGTTAAGGGCAGCGACGCCGACCCGGCGCGTATCCGGGGGAGTTAAGGGCAGCGACGCCGACCCGGCGCGTATCCGGGGGAGTTAAGGGCAGCGACGCCGACCCGGCGCGTATCCGGGGGAGTTAAGGGCAGCGACGCCGACCCGGCGCGTATCCGGGGGAGTTAAGGGCAGCGACGCCGACCCGGCGCGTATCCGGGGGAGTTAAGGGCAGCGACGCCGACCCGGCGCGTATCCGGTGGAGTTAAGGGCAGCGACGCCGACCCGGCGCGTATCCGGGGGAGTTAAGGGCAGCGACGCCGACCCGGCGCGTATCCGGGGGAGTTAAGGGCAGCGACGCCGACCCGGCGCGTATCCGGGGGAGGAAAGGGGCAGCGACGCCGGCCCGGCGCGTATCCGGGGGAGTTAAGGGCAGCGACGCCGACCCGGCGCGTATCCGGGGGAGGAAGGGGCAGCGACGCCGGCCCGGCGCGTATCCGGGGGAGGAAAGGGGCAGCGACGCCGGCCCGGCGCGTATCCGGGGGAGGAAGGGGCAGCGACGCCGGCCCGGCGCGTATCCGGGGGAGGAAAGGGGCAGCGACGCCGGCCCGGCGCGTATCCGGGGGAGGAAAGGGGCAGCGACGCCGGCCCGGCGCGTATCCGGGGGAGGAAAGGGGCAGCGACGCCGGCCCGGCGCGTATCCGGGGGAGGAAAGGGGCAGCGACGCCGACCCGGCGCGTATCCGGGGGAGGAAGGGGCAGCGACGCTGACCAGCTGTGATATCATGCCGATCTACCTGCAATATGCCAATGAACTCCAACCTGCTTTGTGGGACACACTGTGACACACTGATCTGAGATAAGAGACACTGGTGATCTGCTACCTCCAATCTATAGCAGGCTGATCTGAGATGTGGGGAAACACACGAGTACTTGTCTCCGGGTATCACTGACAGGAAATGCACTGAATCACCACAAATGCATTCCATTCTCTCAGTCACAGCCGACAATATGTCCCATATGTAAAGCCCCAGCCATGTCTGCATCATGCTCAGAGCCATGTATTATTATGTACAGGGCCCCTTCCATCCCCCCAGCACTCACCCGAGTTCTGGTCCCGGGGCCACAGGTAATATGTAGCCGGGATGACAATCAACCCCACGAAGGATGTCAGGAAGTAGAGGAACGTGTTGCCACTATCGTCATACTGGAACTGCTGTCCCGCCATGGCCGCCTCTACTCCTCCTCGCCGGGAGATTCACCGGGAACCCGGACCTTCACAGCACCACACCACCAACACACAGATGGCCGTCACCCGGCGAAGGCCCCGCCCACCACCTCCTCTGTGTCACGCCCCCACTTTACGTTCCAGCATTGAAGCCTCGCGACAAAGCCTATTGGAGACGTGTTATTTTGTTCAAAAAAACTTTATTTACAAATGACACAAAGTGACGTGTGGGAGAATTGAATAAACTTTACTTAAAAAGAGGCATCTGCTAGTCGTTGTCATGGCAGGATGATAATCTGTGGACTGCGAATATCTTTAGAGCCTAGCTATCTTTTATTTATTAATTTTTTATTTTTGTATGTATGTTTGTATCGGAAGAGCAAAAAGTATGCCAAGCAAGGGAAAAAAAAAACACATGCAGGTTTACTCATGTTTTATTGTTTCTCTTTTTTATTGCTCCTGGTCATAAAAATACATATTGATCTGCCATAAATACAATCAGCTCTTAAAGCGACACCAGACTCTAGTTAAAAACAATCTATTTCAAGTACTACTATTAAAGCAGAGCTTAACCACTTAAGGACTGGCTATTTTTCAAACTTGTTTACAAGTTAAAATCATTTATTTTATTTTTTTTGCTAGAAAATTACTTAGATCCCCCAAACATTATATATATATATATATATATATATATATATATATATATATATATATATATATATAATTTATATGTATATCATTTTTTTCTCACACCCTAGAGAATAAAATGGCGGTCGTTGCAATACTTTAGTCGCACCATATTTGCACAGCGGTCTTACAAGCGCACTTTTTTTGGAAAAAATAAAAATTTTTGAATTAAAAAATAAGACAACAGTAAAGTTAGTCCAATTTTTTATATTGTGAAAGATAATGTTATGCCAAGTAAATTAATACCCAACATGTCACGCTTCAAAATTGCGCCCGCTCATGGAATGGGGACAAACTTTTCCCCTAAAAATCTCAATAGGTGACGTTTAAAAAACTCTACAGGTTGCATTTTTTGCGTTACAGAGGAGGTCTAGGGCTAGAATTATTGTTCTTGCTCTAACGATCACGGTGATACCTCACAGGTGTGATTTGAATACCGATTTCATATGCAGGAACTACTCACGTATGCGTTCGCGTCTGCACGCAAGCTCGTCAGGACAAGGCGTGTTAATATTTTATTTCTTATTTATTTTACTTTAAATTTTCACACTGTTTTTTAAAAAAAAAATTAAAATTATGTCACTTTTATTCCTATTACATCCCTTAATAGAACAAAAGCATGACAGGACCTCTTAAATATGAGATCGGGGGTCAAAAAGACCTCAGATCTCATATTTACAGTAAAATGCAATAATAAAAAAAGTCCCTATAAGAGCTATAGGCAGAAATTACGTTTTGACGTAGCTTCCGCCCTGCAATGGTATGGAGATGGGTGGTGCCATCTTCCCCTCACTCAGCTCTATGCCACGCAGGGGAAAGGACCTGATCGCCTCCACCGCTGCCGGGGGAGGAGGGCACCGGAGACCGGTGGGGGGGCCCTCTCCCGCCACTGGTAAAAGTTATCATGCAGCGAATCCGTTGCTGAGACCACTTTGATCTGAAAGTGGACCACCCGCTGAAGAAGTGGATACCGGGGTTATGGCAGCTAGCTGCTGCCATAACAATTATATTTCACTTCAAAGAGCCGCCGTATAAGTAGCCGGCGGGTGGTCCGGAAGTGGTTAAAGCGGTACTCCACTCCTGTACTGGCAAATACGTCATTACTTTGACTTTAAATACTGGTGTTATGGCAGCAGCTAGCTGCCATAATCCTGGTATCGTTTTTTTTACTATGGGCAATTTTGCATCAGATAAAAGTGGTCCCACAGGCACATTCCCAACGGATCACTTTTAGAGGCGGTGAAAGAGGTGCCCTTCTGCCGCTTCCCAGTCATTTCCGGGCTTACTGGAGCCGTCAGTAATGCCCGGAAGCGATACAATGTGGCCATTTGCTTGGCAGGAAGTCGAGTGAGGGTAAGATAGCTCCACTCGCCTCTATGCTCTTGGAGGACCAGAATGACCTCTGACTTCACTTCCGGTTCTCAGGCCAAAACTATTTTTTTTTTCTTTTATCAAAATGCATAAAAAAAAATTTCTTTTGCTTTTAACCTTTTCGCTGCCAGGGCTGTTTTTGCATTTTTTGCACACATGTTTAAAAAATAATAGGCCAATTGCCCAAAACCCACGAATATTATATATTTTCTGAAAGCAGACACCCTAGAGAATAACATAGCGGTAGTTGCAATTTTTTATGTCACACCATATTAATGGAAACTTGAACTTTAGGGCAAACAAACACAATAAATTACCCCCATTTTTGGTAAAATATAAAAGACGAGGTTGCACAGAGTAAATAGATACCCAACATGCCAAACCGGTGCATCCTCATTCACTGTTTCTGGTCCGATTTCAGCACACATTTTTGGCTAAACTCGGACCTGAAATGGACCAAAAGACGCACAGGGCTCCGCTGCGGAGATATGTGAACAGGCTCCATAGAGAGCCGCTCACAGTCTCCTGCTGTGCGAATTGGATGCAAGGAAACCTGCATCCAATTTGCACTAGTGTGAACCCAGCCTTAAAGTGTTTTTTTTTTGCACTTCGGCTCTGCATCACCTGAATAACACTCCTCTATCCCCTCACAGGTAATCTATGCTGTCTTCAAAATCCACCTCTAACTGAAACTGATTCATTACTATCACTATTCTTCATGGTAATCTATGCTGCCTTCGAAATTTTCAGCTCTGTCCATATTGCTGTGATGTTTATTTTGCGCTCTTAGGCCTGATTCACACCTATGCATTTTTTGTGCTTTTTGCATTTTGCAGATTTGTACTACAGTCCATTTACCATGGTTTCCTATGGAACACGTTCTGTAGTGCAAATCTGCAAAAAATCTGCAAAATGCAGAAAGCACTAGAAATGCATAGGTGTGAATCCAGCCTTATTGTCTAAACCTAAATTATGAGCTGAACTTAGGCTGGATTCACACCTATGCATTTTTAGTGCTTTTTGCATTTTGCAGATTTGCACTACATAACGTGTTCCATAGGAAACCATGTTAAATGGACTGTAGTGCAAATCTGCAAAATGCAAAAAGCACTAAAACTGCATAGGTGTGAATCCAGCCTTAGGCTCGATTCACATCTATGCATTTTGCTTTTGAGCGTTTTTGCAGTGCTTTTTGCAGTGCTTGCAGTGTTTTTGGACACGCGTTTTACCGCGATTTTGCCGCGATTTGCGTTTTTGTATTTATTTTTTTTTTTTTTACATTTTTTTTTTTACACTGTGGTTGCTTAGCAACCAGCTACATACAGTGTAAAAATTGCAATAAAAACGCGGTACTTGCGTTTTGGATGCGGGTCTATTGACTTCTATTACATGCAAAATGCTGCATTTTGCATGAAAAAAAGTCCCCGACCCTTTCCAAAATTGCAGAGGCACAAAAATGCATTGATGTGAACAGGTTCCATAGGAACCCATGTTAAAAAATTTCCCTGCATTTCTGCAAAATGCATCAAAAAACGCGCTAGTGTGAATGGAGCCTAAATCTTTACAACTCTGCCCTTCTGCTCTCTTGTTGTCTCTTGTAGTCTGTCTTTGGTGTGAGGTTTGTTCTGACCGCTACAACCTTAAACAGACAATACCAGAAGCCTCAAAAAACATAGCTGCGCTCTTGAGCATCTGTGGTGTAATGCCCCGTACACACGGTCGGAAATTCAGATGGAAAATGTCCTATTGGACCATGTTGTCGGAAAATCCGACCGTGTGTGGGCTCCATCGGACTTTTTCCGACGGAAAAAATTTGAGATCCTGCTCTCAAATTTTCCGACAACAAAATCCGATCATACTTTTTCCGATCGCGTGGAGCGAATTCCGACGGACAAAGTGCCACGCATGCTCAGATCACATTAGGAGACCAAACCTATTGGCTAATAGCCTCTACGTAGTTCCGTTGTACGCAACGAACGTCACCACGTTCAGAATGATCGGATTTTCTGACAACTTTGTCCGACCGTGTGTATGCAACACCAGTGTCAGAGTGTCAGACAAAATCCGTCGGAAAAAGTCTGATGGATTTTGTGGTCGGAAAGTCTCAGCAAGACTTCAACCAATATAAATCTGCCCTCCAAAAATACAATTCCAGCCTCCACACTGCCAAACAGACCTATTTTATCACTCTCATTAACACCCTCTCACGCAGTCCCTGTCAACTTTATTCTACCCTTAACTCTCTACTTCGTCTTTCATTACCTCCTCTAATCACTTCAAAATTAAGAATGAAACAATTTGTAATGAGATCTCCACTGTACAGATATCTCCCTCACCTTACACTCAGTGCCGGCCCGTCCATAGGGGGCGCACAAAAATAAAAATATATATATATTTTTTTTAAAAAGGTCCCTTTAAAAAAATAAATAAAAAAATATGTTTTTTAACCACTTAAGGACCGCCTCCTGCACATCGGCGGCAGAATGGCACGGCTGGGCATATCAACGTACAGGTACGTTGCTCTTTAAGTGCCCAGCCGTCGATCGCGCACGCGCCGCTGGCGGCGCGCTCGCGCCCCGGTCCTGAGCTCTGTGACCGCGGCCGCAGGACCCGATCGCCGCTGGTGTCCCGCGATCGGGTCACAGAGTTGAAGAACGAGGAGAGGTATGTGTAAACAAAGTAACCTCTCCCCGTGCTTCCTAGTGAGACTGACACTGATCGTCTGTTCCCTGTCATCGGGAAAGACGATCAGTGATGTCGAATGTCAAGCCACGCCCCCTACAGTAAAAAAAACACACACACATCACATTTAACCCCTCCCCGCCCCCTAGTGGTTAACCCCTTCACTGCCAGGGTCATTTACACAGGATTGCTGTATAAATGACAATGGGCCCAAAAATTTTTCAAAAATGTCCGATGTGTCCGCCATAATGTCGCAGTCACAATAAAAATCGCTGATCGCTGCCATTACTAGTAAAAAAAAAAATATTAATAAAAATGCTATAAAACTATCCCCTATTTTGTAAATGCTATAACTTTTGTGCAAACCAATCAATAATCGCTAATTGCGATTTTTTTAACCAAAAATATGTAGAATAATACGTATCGGCCTAAACTGAGGAAAAAAAACAATTTTTATATATTTTTTGGTGATATTTCTTATAGCAAAAAGTAAAAAATATAGCATTTTTTTCAAAATTGTCACTTTTTTTTGTTTATAGCGCAAAAAATAAACACTGCAGAGGTGATCAAAAACCACCAAAAGAAAGCTCTATTTGTGGGAAAAAAAGGTCGCCAATTTTGTTTGTCGCACAACCGCGCAATTGTCAGTAAAAGCGATGCAGTGCTGAATCGCAAAAAGGGGCCTGGTCCTTTGGCTGCAAATTTGTCCAGGGCTTAAGTGGTTAAGTGCACTGTGTTTGGGCGCTGGACACAGTGCACTATGGAATGCGCCATATCAATGCAATCATGAGATTGCAGACGTGGCCCTTCATTTGCAGGCTTTTGTCCTGCTTTGCGGCACAATCCAAAGCGCAGAGCAGCTTCCGTCCATAGTATACTACGGGCGGGAGCTGCTTTGTTCAAGTGAGGATGAGGCAGAAGAGGATCAGAGCATGCTGGGTTTGATGTTGTGCACACCACGTGACTCAGACCAGGAAGCAGAGTGAGTGTACAGCTCCTAGTCGGGGATAGAGGAGCCGCATATTGAAGTGTGATGGACGGTGAGGACTGACACATCATACAGAGTACAGTGTGTGCAGGTAGGACCAGAGACCGATCAGCTTTGCTGTTTGCTGTATATAAAAAAAAATTGTATGGGTGAAGGATAAAGCAGGGAGAAAAAACAATATAAATAAAGATCTCTGGGGAAAGGGCTTGATTATAGCTCAATCTGGCTACACACATTGTACTAGTTTTATTCCAACAGCAATAATCAAGAAGGAGATTTTTATACACAGTGACTGTCACACACAGGCAGTGCTAAATATGAGCAGTAAGGGTTGCTTTGCTATATGAGTTTACTTGTGCATGTGTATTTCTTTTATTTATTTTTTCAACATATAAAATTTTACGCTTTGAAAGCACAGTGGTTGCGTTTGATGGCACAGTGGCAGCAATTAATGGGCACAGTGGCGGCAATTGATGGGCACAGTGACTGTGTTTGATGGTACAGTGGTGGCAATTGATGGGCACAGTGGCTGCGTTTGATGGGGCACAGTGGCTGCATTTGATGGGGCACAGTGAGGCTGCATTTGATAGGGGCACAGTGGCTGCATATGATGGGCACAGTGGCTGCATATGATGGGCACAGTAGTTGTATTTGATGGGGCACAGTGGCAGCATTTGATGGCACAGTGGCAGCATTTGATGGCACAGTGGCAGCATTTGATGGCACAGTGGCAGCATTTGATGGTACAGTGGGGGAATTTGATATGGCACAGTGGCTGTGTTTGATGGGCACAGTGGTTGCCTTTGATGGCACAGTGGCGGCAATTGATGGGCACAGTGGCTGTGTTTGATGGTACAGTGGTGGCAATTGATGGACACAGTGGCTGTGTTTGATGGTACAGTGGTGGCAATTGATGGGCACAGTGGCTGCGTTTGATGGCACAGTGAGGCTGTTTTTTTTCAGAATTCTTCAGTTTGTTTGCGCCCCCCCCCCCCCCAAAATTTTGAGCACCAGCCGCCACTGCTTACACTCCTTTTTTTTGGTGGTATTTGATCACCTCTGTGTTTTTTGTTTTGTCATAATAAAAAAAAAAAAAATGAAAAACCGTTTTATATTTTGTTAATAAATTTTGCTAACAGGTAATTTTTCTCCTTCATTGATGTACGCTGATGAGGCTACACTAATGGGCACTGATAGGCTGCACTGATGGGCACCGATAGGCTGCACTGAGGAGCACTGATAAGGCGGCACTGATGGGCACTAATAGGTGGCACTGGTGGGCACTAATGAGGTGGCACTGATGGGCAGCAGTGAAGGGCATTGATAGGTGGCACTAATAGGTGGCACTGATGGGTGGCAGTGATAGACACCGATCGGCACTGGTAGGTGGCACTGATGAGGCACTGATTGGCACCACTGGTGGGCATTGATAGGCGGCACTGATGTACTGGTGGACACTGATTCGTGGCACTGGCAGGCGGTACTGGTGGGCACATATGAGGCAGCTTCACCTCTACCTCTTCGGGACCGATGTCTCTTCAACAGAAGTCGTTGTTCGGCTTTTTTTTCTCCTCACACTGTCAGCGTGAGAAGAAAAAAAAGGGGAGGATGTCTATTGATGTCCTCCCGGCAAAGCAGATCCATGCTGTAGCCGTCATTTGGCTATATCGCAGATCTGAAGGGGTTAAAAAGGCCTCACTGGACCCCACTGTAAAGGTCATGCATACTGGGCTCACGAATAGCTGTGTGAGTAGCAGCCATCTTGTTCACGTTCAGCCATTACATTTTGTTTGTCATTAGCTTCTCTGTTTTAAAACCAGAGATCCAGCAACTCTAATTCCCCCCACCCTTTTTAGAATATACAAACTGTTAACTGAGGTCAGGGCCTTATCAATCCATTGATCTGAAGCACAGCCATTTCCATTACCCAATCCACAATTTAAGTCTAGAAACCCTAATAAAACTGTTACCCAAGCGGAGCAATCCAGAGAACTAACAGATACCTGTCATAAATAAAATCTACAAAACTACAGGGGGTCCCCGAGTTACAAACTCGTTAGGGACTGTGCGCCTGTTCTTAAATCGGAAATGTTCGTAAGTCGGCCGTGCATGCACAGACCGACAATTACAGACATTTCCGATGTTCCGTCGAATGCCGTTCTGCGAATGCGCGGCAAATTACAGGCATGCGCAGAACGGCAATCTCAATATACAGTGCTAATATTTTCAAAAATGTCTACCAGTGAATCAAATAGCAAAACAATATAAATATATATGTATATATATATATATATATATATATATATATATATATATATATATATATATATACTTATAGTACTTGTACCTCATTTGCAAATATGCAAATAAAGTGCAAATGTAAATTTTGTGTAATTATGCAAAAAAAGTGCAAATATACAATTGTGCAAAGAGATGTTAGTGAAAAAGTGCTCATACAATAGTCCATGGACTCCATAACAAAAATATAAAATAAACAGTGTATATAATATTAAACAAAACCGTAAAAAACTAATTATGTTAATAAAAATTATAATGATCCAGGAAAATAGTAGTAGTGTTGAAAAAATGGGCATTAATACGATGAATTCCCACAAAGTCTTCACAAAAATCACTAAGTGCTCCACCATGGACTATAGTATGAGCACTTGGGAAATTGACGCCTATGGAGCCCTCCATCGCACTCCAGCCGTCCACAACCAGCCTTTCCGGGTCCCGCACCATGGCCGCAATGTTCAAGAGCTGCAAGGACCATCAACAGCTGTGGAAGATGCCGGTATTCTTCCCCTCCATTCCAAAAGATCCACGACAAAATGGCAGTCAGTGGCGCCCACACCATGCAACCTGCACATAAGGCCTCTGCGGACTGTGGAGCTCAGCAAAAAGGTTGACTCGGGGATCTAATAGCGGGACACCATCAGGCAGCTCCAGCCCATCCACCCAGAGCCCAGTTAAATGTAAGCTCTGCAGAGATCCTCCTCCCAGGCACCAAGAGGACACAGGCATGGATGTCAGTGGGTCACATGCATCCAGAGAAGGTACAGGGCCACCCAGAGATGAACCCACACGGGCCTGTCACTAAGGGCTTCTTTGGTCTCTGACCTAGTGTCAAATGTGAATCAATTCCATAAAGAAGTACAGGCACTGGGGAACAGAGTAGACCATATGGATAATACCAGGGGTCAAGTCCTGGGGAAAAAAGTGTGGGAACTCCCACCCAAGATCCAATCGCCCACCAACAAAAAAAAAAAATGATACGCTCATATGCACAAACGCTTCAAAAGTGTTATTTTTCATCCAATTTTCGTATTGTGTGTATGAAGCTTAACTGTTAGTACATTAAAAAAAAAAAACAATCCTCAATAAACATAAATACGGTAATTCTCTGAATAATCAGCATTCATTCAATTGTGCTTCCATGCAAATGTGAACATCATGTTCTGATCTTTATTGGGGAATGTTATTTTGTATATAGAGTGTTTATGTGGTGAGTTTACGCTTTTCATTGAACAGAGTTTGGATAACACAGGGTTAAACGGAAAGGTCATAAATGAACTGCACATTATCTGGACAGAATGCTTGGGGAGATAGTGATGTGTTCCTGCTTAGGAGATGTATGTTAGCTTGGGGGGCTGCAAACTCTGCAGGGCTCCAACACACACTCGCTGCTATTCCAACCCTTCACATATTTCCACATAAAATTCCCTCCTGGAATTAAACTTTGCCAGGTATTGTGCTCAGCTTACCACCCCAAACTGATGTTCCTCCCTCAGCTCACCTCTCTCCCTGCATGTCCTGTGAGCAGAATAGCTGTGCTCCTCCTCTGGGTTCTCTCATCATATGGCACTGAAGATAGAGGAGGAGGGGATTCAGTGGGACACACAGAGCAAGTATGCAGGAGACTGGGGGGGGGGGGAGGATGAGGAGACAGAAAATCAGGAGGGGCCGGCGGGGAGGAGGGCATCACGAGAGGTCTCACTAAATACAATCTCTTAGCAGCAGGGACCTGATCTACCCATCAGCTAGCTGTGATTGACAGGTAGATCGAAGCGGAAGCTGTCATGGGGCCCCCTACTGGCAATGCCTGAATGGTCAGGTGTGCGGCACTTACTATTGCAAGCTGTGTCGGCAGCTGCTGGTGTAGCACCTGCCACACAGCTTGCATACTTCAAAGTCTTGCAGGACGTGGCTGCTAACAGGAACTGAGTTCCTGTTGTGGAAAAAGTACAGGAACTCCGTTCCCATGCGTTCCCACAGGACTTGAGCCCTGGATAATACAATGGGAGAGCACTCTGTCTCATTTAACTCCCTAATGGATGCTCACAATGCCCACACAGAGGAAATCACCTGGATCAAAATAAAATTGCTGCCCTGGAGGTAGAGCTGCATGATTCTGGCTAAAATGAGAATTGCGTTTTTTTTTGCTTAGAATAAAGATCACGATTCTAACATCATCTTTCACATTGTGCAAAAAAGTTGGGATAACTTTACGGTTTAGTTTTTTTTTTCATTAACCACTTCAGCCCCGGAGGATTTGGCAGCTCAATGACCGATACAATTTGGCACTGCGCTGCTTTAACTGGTAATTGCGCGGTCATGCAATGTTGTACCCAAACAAAAGTGTCCTTTTTATCCCTACAAATAGAGCTTTATTTTGATGGTATTTGATTGCCTCTGCGATTTTTATTTTTTGCAATATAAATGCAAAAAGACAGAAAATTTTGAAAAAAAATGATATTTTCTACTTTTTGTTATAATTTTTTTTAATAAACTAAAGTTTAGTCATACATTTAGGCCAAAATTTATTCAGCCACGTCTTTGGTAAAAAAGTCAATAAGCGTATATTTATTGGTTTGCGCAAAAGTTATAGCGTCTAGGGTACATTTTCTGGAATTTACGCAGCTTTTAGTTTATGACTGCCTATTAGAGCTGCACAATTAATCGTTAAAAAATCGTGATCTTGATTCAACCCCCCTGACTATCTCTATTGCAGGGGCTGTGACTGAGGAGACCGGAGGCCGCCATTGGAGGGACCGGAGCTGAGGACGGTACCCAAGGATTGGTGAGAGAGCTGAAAGGCTCATCCTGCATTGATACACACACTTTCATGCCTACTGAACTGCCAAGGCATAATTTACCTCAGAGCAGCAGATGTTACTTTCTGTGGATTACAAGTATACCATTTAAAGCTACATGTGCACCACCTCTACAGATCTATTGCCGGTGAAGATTACTGTACCTATTTCAAGGACTGAGCTCTATTGCTAGGGATCAGGCCTGGTCCGTTAGGTAGGCGCAGATAGATTTATTGCACCTCAGGGGTGCATAGCAGACGGTCGCTACACTTGGCGTTCCGTTTCCCCATTGCTAGTTTGATACATATATGTGTACATGTTAAAGTGCATATTGCAGGGACCTGCTAAAGTATTGTAAGTCATATGTTTAAATGCATGTTGCTATTTCTTTTCCTTACTGACAAAGTAAAGCCAGTTATTCTTATCTCAGCAGTCTGCTTGTGAGTTCATACCCATTACACTTAGAGTATAAGTGATGTTTATATGTGCATAGATACATACCCCTTGACTAACTGTGCCAGAGCGGGTAGAGCAAATTGCCGGGGGTTGGTGGAGCTGTACTCAGGGACCCAAAACAAACCAGCGGCCCTCTTAACTGGGGGTATCGCTACACGTGGGGGCTCGTAATCCGGGATCCTGAGTCAGCGGGAAAAGCCGCCAGAAGGTACCGGCATGGACCCGATAGAAGTGGGACGGTGGTCCGCAACATGGGCCACTGATCCAGCCGCAGCAGCAGTCATTGAACTGCCAGGGATATGGCAGAGAGAGGCAGTCAAGCAGCTCATAATGTCCCTATCCCCATGCCACAAGTCATGGATAATGGACATGAGAAATGATGCTGGGTACACATACGCCTTAATAGAATGGAAGGAAGAGACTCCAGAGCAGTTCAGGAGCCAAAGCATACAGGCACCGAATGGCCAGGCCTACCAAGTTCTGCATGCGCTGCCGCGCAAGGGAGACTACTCTCCTGTGAAAACCATGCTATCCCCCAAGCGAGAAGAGCAGAAGGGCGCGGAAAGTCCCGCATAGACTACTCTTAGTGCAGAACTGTGTGCTGTCCTAGGGGAAATTGTGACTCAGTGCAGAAGAGACCCCGGGATTACCCAATGTCGGGATACAGGAAACTCCGGATGTTCTCTGGGAGGACACCTGTACCCTCGGGAGAAGAGGGATTTGAAGAGTGGTTAGATGGTGCCACACAGGCCCTAGAAGAATGGGAGGTCTCAGAAGGTAGAAAGAAGCAAAGGATTGTTGAGAGCCTAAAAGGACCTGCCTTAGAGGCCGTACGCAATCTGAAGACAAGCAAAAAGGATTGCACTGCCCAGGACTACATAGACATCCTGGAAAGTGTGTTTGGTGGGACAGAAAAAGTCACAGAACTTACCTATCAACTGGAACACTGTTACCAGAAGACAGGGGAGAAGCTGTCAGAGTACATGGGACGCATAGACAAGATCCTGCATAGGATTATCCTGAAGAAGGGGATAGATCCAGGGAAGGTAGATGAAGCCCGTGCCCAGCAGGTGATGAGGGGAGCCCAACCCCTGGACCCTGTCGCACTAATTATACGCACCCGGCAGGATGGGAAGAGCCTGGACTACCCCGATCTCATCCGAATGGTCAGAGAAGAAGAGGCCATGTTGGAAGAGAAAAGGGAAAAGCAGGTGATGGGGTCTACAAAACTTCCAGTGGCCACGGTCAGGTCGGCCTTAACCCCTGAAAGAGAGACAGAGGTAGATGCCCTGAAGTTGCAGATGTCCCAGATGATGGAGATACTGACGTCCCTAGTGGCGAAAGAGACGCCCAGTCCCAAGAAAGAAACAAGCAGGAGGGAATTGTTTCCAGCTGTTTCAGCACCAGCATCCCCACCTGACTACGGTGAGATGATCTGCTTTAATTGTGGAGGAATTGGCCATATTGCAGCTGTATGTGCCAGTCCCAAGAAGAAGAAAACAGAAAGCCGCCAGCCGGCGGGAAACGCCAAAGGGCCCCGGTGAAGGAGTCAACCGGGTGCCCATCGTCTTCAGTGAGCTCCAAGAAGAATAGCGGAAAGAGAAGAGGAGATAAGACCCCTCGGAAGGAACCCAGGGATCCTCAACCAAGGTACACTCCAGAGAAAGGGGGCAAGACCCCTCGGAAGGAATACAGTACTCCTAAACGAGAACCCCCAAAAGTGAGAGATAACAATGTCCCTCAACGGGTTCACACTCCCAGCAAGAGGGAGAAAATTAATGCATACCAGGCTCAAGAAAGGAGCAAGTGCAGATCAAGTGAAAAGAAAAAGAGTCCGCAGAAGAGGACAGCATCAACTCGGCCTTACCCAGAAAAGCTAGTTGGTCCATCCCCTTCTGTACCCATCCAGGTGGAAGGAGTGTACACAAAGGCCCTCCTAGACACTGGAGCACAAGTGACCCTATTGTACAGGGACTTCTATGACAGATACCTGAGCCATCTGCCAATACAGAAGATAGAAGAGTTGGAGATAAGGGGATTGGGAACTCAGAGTTTCCCCTATGATGGATACCTACCCATACGGTTGACCTTTGACCCATCCGTAGCTGGGAAGACTGAAGTGTTCGACACCCTGGCAGTGGTGTGCCCTCGCCCGCCTGGAACCAGCAAGACCTCCCTGATCATAGGGACAAACACGGATCTAGTCAGAAGGCTTCTGACACCCCTGGTGAAGAAAGAGAATCTTCCAGCTCCCAAGATCCATCCCATGCTGAAGGCAGCCTACCAGCGGTTGGTCCTAGAGCAGAAGACCCCAAGTGAGGGGATAGGAAGGGTATGGAGGCTTGGAAAAGAAGGAGCAGTGTTACAGCCTGGAGAGGTGACCTGCATGAGAGCCACGGTGAAACTTACTTGGGAGCAGCCTGGCCCCTTTGTAATGCTGGAACCCGACCCAATGGAGGGTCACTCAGGTCTGGAGGTGATACCAGAAGTAATTTCACTGAAGGACCTGAAGAAGGCCAGAGGAAGAGTCCCTGTCAGTGTGAGGAACCCCACAGAGTGGCCAGGAGGATCCCTGCCAGGATGCTTCTGGGACAGGTGAGTCCTGCTGTCCCAGTTGGCTGGTCAGGAGTGAAGGGGACGGGTGAAGGAGAAGATGTTTGGAAGAAACTCTCCATGGAAAACCCTAACCTACCTGGAGCTTGGAAAGAGAGAGCCAAGGCCCAGCTGACCAGATGGGAGAAGATTTTCTCTAAAGATGAGTTTGATGTGGGGTGTGCGAGGAGTGCCACCCACCGAATCCGCATGCAAGAGGACAAGCCATTCAGAGAGAGAGTGAGGCGAGTCCCGCTAGCAGATCTGGAGGATCTGAGGGAGCAGCTTGCTGAACTGAAGAAGACGGGAGTGATTCGGGAGTCCAGAAGCCCCTATGCCTCCCCAATAGTGGTAGTCAGGAAGAAGAATGGGTCATTGAGGCTCTGCATTGACTACAGAACTCTCAACAGGAGGACCATTCCTGACCAGTACACCACGCCAAGGATAGAAGATGCCTTGCAGAGTTTATCTGGAGCTAAGTGGTTCAGTGTGATGGACCTCAAGAGTGGGTATTACCAAATCCCCATGCATCCAGAGGATAGAGAAAAGACTGCCTTCATAACCCCAGTGGGATTCTTTGAGTTCAACAGGATGCCCCAGGGCCTATCTGGAGCTCCTGCTACATTTCAACGCCTTATGGAAAGGACAGTTGGAGACATGAACCTCATAGAAGTCCTTTTGTACCTGGACGATGTCATTGTCTTTGGAAAGACTTTGGAAGAACATGAAGCCAGATTGGAGAAAGTACTGAAGAGGCTCAGTGAAGAGGGACTCAAACTTTCTCCCGAGAAGTGTCGGTTCTATCAGTCTTCTGTGAACTATCTGGGACACATAGTGTCTGAAAAAGGAGTGGCTACAGACCCTGAGAAGTTGGAGGCAGTTACTTCGTGGCCAAGACCCACAACAGTTACAGAACTTCGGTCTTTCTTGGGGTTCTGCTCCTACTACCGCAGGTTTGTGGATGGGTTTGCCCGCATTGCCAAACCCCTAAACGAACTGCTCAAGACAGAAGGAGAGGAAGATGGGTTGGGGCCTAGGAGGCCCGGTGAGTCGGTCAAAGACCAGTGGAATTCAAGGTGTGAAGAGGCTTTCAGAACCTTGAAGAGAAGTCTCACCACAGCCCCAGTTTTGGCCT
Source organism: Lithobates sylvaticus (assembly GCA_028564925.1). Classification (NCBI taxonomy): domain Eukaryota; kingdom Metazoa; phylum Chordata; class Amphibia; order Anura; family Ranidae; genus Lithobates; species Lithobates sylvaticus. The sequence goes on along the minus strand of CM053028.1, from coordinate 272,134,432 downwards.
ATGCTGACCCCACTAGACCATATGAGCTACATGTTGATGCCAGCCATGAGGGCCTAGGTGGAGTACTCTACCAGGAGTACGAAGACCAGCTGCGACCAGTGGCTTATGTGAGCCGGAGCCTGACCCCCTCCGAGAAGAACTATCCCACCCACAAGTTGGAGTTCTTAGCCCTCAAGTGGGCAGTTGTTGACAAACTGAGAGACTATCTGTATGGGGCAGAGTTTACTGTAAAGACAGATAACAACCCCTTGACCTATCTATTCACCACCGCCAAGCTGGATGCAACTGGACACAGATGGTTGGCGGCGTTGTCTGGATTCAATTTCAGCCTCAAGTACAGACCAGGTGCTGGAAATAGGGATGCAGATGCCCTGTCCCGAAGATCCCATGTCATGGTCGATGACTGGGAAGACTGGACTCAAGTGGCACCAGATGGAGTGCGAGCCCTTTGTCAGGGGGCTGAACTCCAAGCCAGAGGAGGATCCAGAGCTGAAGAGATAGGAGTTACCACAGTGGGAGTCCCAAAGTGTTACTGTGGGGTAACTCAATTAGAAGAAGAGTGTCTACCGAAGCTGTCCAAGAAGGAGTTAAGGTGTGACCAATTGGAAGACCCCATGGGGAGATTGGTCCTGGAAGCCCTGGAAGACAAGAGTTCAGAGGGACTTCGCCTTCACCCTTCCAAAGAAGCTCGCCTACTGAGGAGAGAGTTGGACAAATTACAGGTGCATCAGGGGGTAGTCTACCGAAGGGGCCCCTCTGATGCACCAGAAGACAAGTGGCAGTTGTTTCTCCCCGAGAAGCATCGAGAGACTGTGCTGATTGCCTTACATGACCAGCATGGTCACTTGGGAGCAGAGAGAACCTTCCAACTTGTCAGAGACCGGTTTTATTGGCCCTGCATGAGGGCCGAAGTGGAGGAGTATTGCCATTCCTGTGCAAGATGCATTCAGAGAAAGACTTTACCCCATCAAGCTGCCCCAATGGGCCATTTACAGAGTCAAGGCCCAATGGATCTGGTATGCATTGATTTTCTCTGCCTCAAACCAGATTTGAGTGGATTGGGAAATGTTCTGGTGGTAACCGACCATTTCACCCGTTATGCTCAGGCTTTCCCAACCAGGGACCAGAAGGCCTCTACAGTAGCCAAGGTACTTTTGGAGAAGTACTTTGTCCATTATGGACTACCACAGAGAATCCATTCAGACCAAGGAAGGGACTTTGAGAGTCGCCTGATCAGGAAGCTACTAGATTCTCTGGGAGTAGAGAAGACTAGAACTACACCATATCACCCTCAAGGTGATGCCCAGCCTGAAAGGTTCAACAGGACCCTATTGAACATGTTGGGAACTTTGGAAACAGAGAAGAAGCAACATTGGAGTCAACACATTTCAGCTCTGGTGCATGCCTACAACTGCACCACAAGTGATGTGACAGGTTTCTCTCCTTACCGACTTATGTTTGGGAGAGAAGCAAGATTGCCAGTGGATTTGGCCTTCGGCATATCCTTAGATCATGTCTCTGCTGCCTCCCACAAAGGATATGTGGACAGATTGAGGCGCAGTCTGAAGATAGCTTATGAGAAAGCTCAAGCGGCCTCCGACCAGAGGGGGGCCCGAAATAAGAGGAACTTTGACCTGAAAGTTCGAGTACAGGACCTACAGCCTGGGGACCGTGTACTGTTACGCAATCTAGGGATCCCTGGGAAACACAAGATTGCTGATAGATGGAGATCAGAGCCATATATCATCTGTAGAAAGCTACCAGGATTGCCTGTCTACAAGTTGAAGCCAGAAGGGAGAGTGGGGCCTTTGAAGACCTGGCATAGGAATCATTTGCTCCCACTCACTGAAGCAGTCAGAATACCTCCAGCAAGAGACGTACCTGAATCTGTTTCCATTCTGGATACCCCCAGGCCTAATACTAGGTCTCAGACATCCCAAGTTAGGGGTGGACAGGACCCCCAACCAGAAGAAGAAAGAGGAGAACTTGAATGGCTATGGCCTTCCTCAACCCCAGGAAATTCCGCCATAGACCTTCCACCTACTGAAGATGTGGAAGATGGAACATTGAACCCAGAAGCCACAGAGTTTGTGCCTGAGTGCTGGGAAGATATCCCTGGTCTCTACTCAGAAGAAGAAGTAGATGTTCCAGAACCAGAGATGTTGCCGGAATGTATTCCTGAAGAAGTCCCAAGAGAACAGAGAGCTCGCAGAGTTGTGAAGCCTCCCAAGAAGTTAACTTACCCCAAGATGGGGGAAAGTTCAGAGGACTCTGTTACCACAGCAAGGAGAAGTGCTGAAAGCCCTGACCCATCCACTGTTCATTTGGTGGAGGGCAACCCCAGCTCACTCTCTGGCACAGTTAAACAGGTCGCCCACACTGAAGTGACCTGTAGACAGGACAGCTCCCCATCTTATGCCAATTGGTGGGAAGCTCCCCTGTCCAAATTATGTGAAAGTGTTGTTCCCGAGAAAGTTTGTAGTTTGAACACTGTCTTTGGGGACCAAAGATTCAAAGTGGGGGGAGTGTGTAGCGGGGTCGTACCCCTTTTAGTGGAAAAGACTACATCCCCCATAATTCCCCAGGCTCCCGGGCTGTTTGTTTCCGCCCGAGAGGCTTCTGGGGGAGGTGATAAAAGGGAAGAGGAGAGACCGCCTCTTCCTCTTCTGATGCCGCGCCTGACTGGGACGCCTCTTCTGACTGAGCTGGTGACGCGGAGACTGGTTCCTGAGGAGACACCTGTGCGGACCGGGTCTGCTGAAGGCCTGAAGCCTGGGCCTTGCAGCAGATGGAGTGAGACTCTCATCCCTCAGAGTCAGCAGCAGCGGAGCGGAGACTCTTCCCTACAGTCGGTCGGTCGGAGCTGAGGACCGGAGCGCAGGGGCTGTGACTGAGGAGACCGGAGGCCGCCATTGGAGGGACCGGAGCTGAGGACGGTACCCAAGGATTGGTGAGAGAGCTGAAAGGCTCATCCTGCATTGATACACACACTTTCATGCCTACTGAACTGCCAAGGCATAATTTACCTCAGAGCAGCAGATGTTACTTTCTGTGGATTACAAGTATACCATTTAAAGCTACATGTGCACCACCTCTACAGATCTATTGCCGGTGAAGATTACTGTACCTATTTCAAGGACTGAGCTCTATTGCTAGGGATCAGGCCTGGTCCGTTAGGTAGGCGCAGATAGATTTATTGCACCTCAGGGGTGCATAGCAGACGGTCGCTACACTTGGCGTTCCGTTTCCCCATTGCTAGTTTGATACATATATGTGTACATGTTAAAGTGCATATTGCAGGGACCTGCTAAAGTATTGTAAGTCATATGTTTAAATGCATGTTGCTATTTCTTTTCCTTACTGACAAAGTAAAGCCAGTTATTCTTATCTCAGCAGTCTGCTTGTGAGTTCATACCCATTACACTTAGAGTATAAGTGATGTTTATATGTGCATAGATACATACCCCTTGACTAACTGTGCCAGAGCGGGTAGAGCAAATTGCCGGGGGTTGGTGGAGCTGTACTCAGGGACCCAAAACAAACCAGCGGCCCTCTTAACTGGGGGTATCGCTACATATATATTTATATATATATATATATATATATATATATATATATATATATAAAACAGGTAGTATAAATATAAAAACAGTCCAAACACTGAATGATATAGATAAAAATATAGCAATAGCAAAAAATATGGCACAATGGTGACATTACCAAGAACTGGACATCCTTCCAAAATTGTTAAAAACACGAGAGGAAAACTGGTCAGGGAGGCTGCCAAGAGGCCTACAGCAACCTTAAAGGAGCTGCAGGAATATCTGGCAAGTACTGGCTATGTGGTACATGTAACAACAATCTTATATATTCTTCATATGTCTGGGCTATGGGGTAGAGTGGTAAGACGGAAGCCGTTTCTTACGAAGAAAAACATAAATTTTGCAAAAACACATCTGAAGTCTTCCAAAATCATGTAGAAAAATGTGTTATGGTCTGATGAAACCAAGGTTAAACTTTTTGGCCAAAATTCCAAAAGATATGTTTGGCGCAAAAACAACACTGCACATCACCAAAAGAACACCAAACCCACGGTGAAGCATGGTGGTGGCAGCATCATGCTTTGGGGGTGTTTTTCTTCAGCTGGAACAGGGGCCTTAGTCAAGGTAGAGGGAATTATGAACATTTCCAAATACCAGTCAATATTGGCACAAAACCTTCAGACTTCTGTTAAAAAGCTGAACATGAACAGGAAATTCATCTCTCAGCATGACAACGGCACAAAGCATACATCCAAATCAACAAAGGAATGGCTTCACCAGAAGAAGATTAAAGTTTTGGAATGGCCCAGCCAGAGCCCAGACCTGAGTTCGATTGAAAATCTGTGGGGTGATCTGAAGAGGGCTGTGCACAGGAGATGCCCTTGCAATCTGACAGATTTGGAGTGTTTTTGCAAAGAACAGTGGGCAAATATTGCCAAGTCAAGATGTGCCATGCTGATATTTTTGGGTATGAGTCTAAGTGCTGTAATAAAATCAAAAGCTGCTTCAACAAAGTATTAGTTTAAGGTGCACACTTATGCAACCATATTATTTTAGTTTTTTACTTCCCTCCACCTAAAAGATTTCAGTAAGTTGTTCAACTGAGTACAGTTTATAGGTCACATAAAGGTGGAAAAAGTTCTCAAATGATTTATGTGTCTCATTTTTCTGCATCACAGCAACTTGACATTTTAACAGGGGTGTGTAGACTTTTTTTATATCCACTGTATTTGTATTATGTCTGGCGCAATATTTTTGTGATATATACAGTATAATCTCCATTTACTTTCTTTTGTAGGCACCTAAAATATTCATCCCAGAAAATACCAAGGGAAAAAACCCATAAGAATGTCAAATTCACAAAGTGAGTGCCATACTGCATTCTTGTGAAGGTATTTACTCCTGTCCAAGCAAATATACTTCACATTTCTCCAACTAACTGTGCTTAAATTAGTGATTCTATTGTAGTTGAAAAATGAATTCCCACAAAAAAATCACAGGAAGGATGGGACTGTTAAAACCAGATGAAATGACGGCGGGGCAGTGATGCTCTCATTCTGGGACGCCGTCATATGACGGCATCCCTGAACGGCTGCTCTTGCGCGCCCGCGCCACGGCGCGCCCCTAATCTCTGTAAGGAGCCATGTCCGCGGCTCTTTAACCATGTGATCGGCTGTGTCCAATCACAGCCGGTCGCATGTAAATATGGAGATGCCGGTAATCAGCGCTCCTCGCCTCACGCTGACAGAGTGTGTGACGAGGAGAGCCAATCAGCAGCATCTCCACACAGGGGGACATCTACACATGTAATCAGGGCACTGATCATCAGTGCCCTGATTACAATATAGCGCCAACTGTGTCACCAATCAATGCCCACCAGTGGCAGCAATCAGTTCCCACCAGTGGCAGCAATCAGTGCCCACCAGTGCCCACAAGTGCCACCAATCAATGCCCATTAGTGATGCCAGTCAGTGCTGGCTATCAGTGCCACCTATCAGTGCTGTCCATCAATGCCCATCACTGCTGTCGATCTTGAATGTAAGATTATGGATGCCATCTTGGAAATGTTCTATGTACACTACTGTTATATTTTCTGTTATATTTTCCAAATTTAAAATAAAATAAAAAAGTCTACAGTATGCTCCAGTTGCAGATACTGAATGGACTGAAACAATTTTATGTATAGTACATTCGCTGTTAGATATGGGCATACAAAAGTATTATGCTCATCATGGGAAAAATTACAAAAAAAATTACACTTGGCAGTCAAAGAATAGTTAGAATAATTAAAAGTTCTATATAAAGTGACAAATAAACTTTTAGTGATATACGCTATTCTAGCACACCATATGTGAACATCTCCTGATGGTTAATACTGAAATCAGAAGAAATATATATTTCATAGTCAGTTAAAAATAGAAGAGCCCCGTATAGTCAGCAAAAACTAGATCATGAACTTCTAAGCCCCTGTTCACACCAGTGCGACTCGAAATTGCGATTTGACAGTTCCAAATCACATGACAAGTCGCACCCTATTGTCGGGAATGGAACCTTTTCAAATTGGTGCCATTCCGACTTTGCGGTGCCTCACCAATTTGAAAAAAAATTTCCTGCACTATTTTTTGCCATTTCAGGTGCGACTTGCATAGACATCTGTGCATGAAGTGGCACAGATGTCAGCCAAGTAGCACTTGAAATCGCGCTGACCTTCTAGTTTAAAATCGCGCTACTTCAAGTGAAGTAGCACAATTTCAAAGTAGCATTAACCACTTTCCGACCGGCGCACGACGATGTACGTCCCTTTTTTGAAGAGGCATATCTCGGTAACGGCAGCAGCTGCTGCCACAACTGAGATATCCATCTCTTCAGGCGCCGGTCGGCTGTCCGATAATGGTGGTCATCGTGGCGGATTCGCCGCGAGATCACCGTTATCGGCGGCGGGAGAGGTGCCCCCCCTTCCGCCGCTCTCCCGCGCCTTCCGCCGCTTACCGGAACCGTCGGCACCGGCGGAGGCGATCGGGTCCGTTCCCTGCCTGTGCATAGAGATGAGTGACGGTAAGATGGCCGCCACTCATCTCTATACCATAGGAGGGCGGAAGCGACGTCAAAAACGTCACTTCCGCCCATACCTCTTAAAGAGGAATTTTCAAATGTAATTTTTTTAAATGACATTTTTTTATTTATTTTTTTTTTTTTTTCATTGAAGTCCAAATATGAGATCTGAGGACTTTTTGACCCCAGATCTCATATTTAAGAGGACCTGTCATGCTTTTTTCTATTACAAGGAATAGGAATAAAAGTGAGCCAATTAATTTTTTTTTTAAAAAACAGTGTAAAAAATAAAAAATAAAATCAAAAAAAATAAATAAGAAAAAGCACCCCGTCCCGACGAGCTCGTGCGCAGAAGCGAACGTATACGTGAGTAGCGCCCGCATATGAAAACGGTGGTCAAACCACACATGTGAGGTATCGCCGCGATCGGTAGAGCGAGAGCAATAATTATAGCCTTTGTAACGCAAAATATGCAACCTGTAGAATTTTTTAAACGTCGCCTATGGAGATTTTTGAGGGTAAAAGTTTGATGCCATTCCACGAGCGGGCGCAATTTTGAAGCGTGACATGTTAGGTATCAATTTACTCGGCGTAACATTATCTTTCACAATATATAAAAAAATTGGACTAACTTTACTGTTGTCTTATTTTTTTATTCAAAAAAGTTAATTTTTTCCAAAAAAGGTGCGCTTACAAGACCGCTGCGCAAATACGGTGCCATTTTATTCTCTAGGGTGTTAGAAAAAAAACAATATATAATGTTTGGGGGTTCTAAGTTTTTTTCTAGCAAAAAAAAATGTTTTAAACATGTAAACACCTAAAATCCAAAACGAGGCTGGTCTTAAAGTGGTTAATGTGAACCAGGGCTAATTGCACAGATGAAAATTAAAGAAATCAAAGACATTAGACTAAAAAAAATCTCAAAAATCTACCCTATTTAAATGCACTGGGGATTAAAGCTGAACTCAGTGGGAAGTAAAAATCCTCATTTGTAGTGCATTGCAAGGGTTAACTGCTCATTTATGTCTAGGGGGGTGCAAAAAGTACTTTTACTTACCTGATCCTCCAATCCTTCTCAATGTTGTAAGACCAGTCCCTGCAGCCTTTTCTCCTCTATGTTGTGTTGGTCAGACACTTTCTGATGTCATCGAGACTGATGCAGGGCCCATAGGAAGGGTCCACTGCTGGAGCAAAGGGGACCGCTGTTTTCTAGGGGAGCAGAAGGTCAGGTGAGTAAAACTGTTTTTCCTGACCCCTTTACAAAAACAAGTGTTTAATGCCTCCACTTCAGGCGTAGTCCCACTGCAAGGGAGTTGGGCTTTAAGAAGTGTTTTAAATCTGGAAGGGTATTATGTCACATTTAAAACAAAATTGTACATATCTTTGCAAGATTTTTAAAACCGCAAAAAAAAAAAAAAAAATAAGTCCAGAAGATAGTGTTACTGAAAAATTATGAACAGAAGTTTGTGACATTGTCCAGGAGGTGGCAACAACACACATCCTAAACAGGAAGAAGATTAATTAAAAAAGCAAATGGTTTTAAGGCAAACTGGAAGCACAATTCCAAAGAACAGGAAAAAGAATTAACCACTTGACCACTGGGCAGTTAAACCCCCTTCCTAACCAGACCAATTTTCAGCTTTCGGTGCTCTCACACTTTGAATGACAATTACTCCGTCATGCAACACTGTACCCAAATTAATTTTGTGTCCTTTTTTTCACACAAATAGAGCTTTCTTTTGGTGGTATTTAATCACTGCTGGGTTTTTTATTTTTTGCGCTATAAATCAAAAAATACTGAAAGTTCGGTAAAAAAAATAAAAAATAAATTCTTTGTTTCTATTAAAAATTATTGCAGAGTATTGGCGAGTATTGGCGAGTATTGGCAGAGTATTGGTGAGTATTGGTGAGTATTGGTGAGTATTGGCGAGTATTGGCAGAGTATTGGTGAGTATTGGTGAGTATTGGCAGAGTATTGGCGAGTATTGGCAGAGTATTACAGTGTTGGTAGAGTATTGCACAGTGGTTGCAGAGCATTGCACAGTGGTGGCAGAGCATTGCACAGTGGTGGCAGAGCATTGCACAGTGGTTGGTTGCAGAGCATTGCACAGTGGTGGCAGAGCATTGCACAGTGGTGGCAGAGCATTGCACAGTGGTTGGTTGCAGAGCATTGCACAGTGGTGGCAGAGCATTGCACAGTGGTTGGTTGCAGAGCATTGCACAGTGGTGGGAGAGCATTGCACAGTGGGGGCAGAGCATTGCACAGTGGGGGCAGAGCATTGCACAGTGGTTGGTTGCAGAGCATTGCACAGTGGTGGTTGCAGAGCATTGCACAGTGGTTGGTTGCAGAGCATTGCACAGTGGTGGCAGAGCATGGCAGAGCATTGCACAGCGGTGGCAGTGTATTGACCAGCGCTGTGGGCACTACACATCCAGCCCACAGCGCGGGTCCCGTCTCTCCCCCTCTCCGCTTCTCTCCTCTCTGTACCGATCGGTACAGAAAGGGGAGGGAGGAACCGGCGTCATGACGTGACGCCGGTTTGTGTACATGTGATCGCTCCGTCATTTGACGGAGCGATCGCGTGGTAAACGGCCGCTATCACGGATGTTCCCGAGTGCGCGCCCCAGGGGGCGCGCGGGAGCAAGTTTCTGGGAGGACGTCCGCAGGACGTCCACTCAGGGAAACCCGACCGCGCTGTAGCCGTCTTTCGACTATAGCGCGGTCGGCATGTGGTTAAGGAACACACCACAAGGAGCAATGTAAACTATTGTTAGTTCATTTAAAAATATAAATTATATCAGATATTTTAATTTCTAGAGCCAAATATTTTGGACACTGAAGTTAAATGAAGTTTCAAAAGCACAGAAGAAGGAGGCAGGAAATGAGGGAATTCCAACTTAATTATGTAAGCAAGATGGTGCTGTTCTCAAACCAAGTATGAATCAGAAACAAAGCACAGTTAAAGTAGAGCTCCACCCTAAAGGGGAAGCTCTGCTTGTTTGCTTCCTCCCCCCCTCCGCTGCCACATTTGACACCTTCCGGGGGGGAGGGAGTGGGTACCTGGTTTTGACAGATAACCGCTCTCACTTCTGGCTGAGTTTGCCGCTGCAAACTCAACCAGAAGTTCCGTCCCCTCCTCCTTCCCCACCACCAGGCCACAAGGCTTCACTGCCGGTTTCCCTTAGCGGAGGTGGCGGCGGCAGCACCAGAGACCCGAAAAATGGGCTCGGGTGAAGACAACGCTGAATTCATGGACAGGTAAGTGTCCTAATATTAAAAGTCAGCAGCTACAGTGGTTGTAGCTGCTGACTTTTACATTTTTCTGAAGGAGCCTGGAGTTCCTCTTTAAAGCCGTGTTCCAGCCGCAAAATATTTTTTTTTAACCTGTTCAGATCCGCGCTATAGCCGAATGACAGCTACAGCGCAGACCTGCTTTGCCGGGAGTACGTCTATTGACGCCCTCCTGTGCCTGAGCAGCCTGCGCGCGCCCTGTAATCAGCGAGTCTTTGAGACTCGCTGGATCACAGATCAGAGTAAGGGGTCGATCCCAAACCCTTACCACATGATCAGATGTCAGCCAATGACAGCTGATCATGTGATATGTAAACAGAGCCGGTAATTGGCTAAAAAAAAAGCTGATCACCGGTGGCTGTGAGAGGGACATAGGTCCCGATCACGGAGAGCTGACGCCATCTCCTCAGTCCCCACCTGTGCCACCTGCCAGTGCCACCAACAGTAAACAGTGCCCCCCAGCACCACCCATCAGTACCCACAGTGCCACCTATCAGTGCCTCATCAACAGTGCTGCCCATCAGTGGCTGCCCATCAGTGCCATCTATCAGTGGTATCTATCAGTGCAATCTATCAGTGGTACCTATCAGTGCCCCTTATCTGTGCCCATCAGTACCGCCTTATCTGTCCCCATCAGTGACACCTTATCTGTGCCTATCAGTGCCGCTTTAACTGTGTCTATCAGTGCCCACCAGTGCAGCCTATCAGTGCTGCCTCATCAGTGCATATCAATGAAGGAGAAAAATTAACTGCTTGCAAAATGTTATAAAAAATCTATGAAACATGATTTTTTTTTTTTCAAAATTTTCCATTTCCATGGAACTCTGTTTTAAGTCATAAAATGTTGCTTTACTGAGGGAATAAATATTTTCAATGGTTAGATTAGATTGCAGATCAGATTGCAATTTCTCAGGAGTGGATTTAAATGTTGCAATCATAAGATAATACTCCTTTCACAAAAGGTTACAAAATGTATAAAACAGTTTACCAAAATGTACCTTGCTAAGTAAAAGTGACCATGAAATTGAGTACGGTACATGGAAGCAGTTGACATAAGAGCCTGCAGTTTTTCCCTACTCTGTATAGAACCTGATAAAATAACATTGAGATTAAAGTTGTTGTAAAGCCTTGAGGTTTTTCACCTTAATGCATTCTATTCATTAAGGTGAAAAACCTTCTGTGCTGCTGTTGCTCCCAGAGCCCCCTTTTTTCTTACTTGAGCCCAACCCGATCCAGCGATGTGCACAAGCGCAGCAGCTCCAGCTGCTGTCGGTCTCCTCATTGGACAGGATTATAGCAGCAGGAGCCATTGGCTCCCATCGCTGTCAATCAACAGCTGTGACACAGGAGCAGGGAGCGAGGCCGAGTCCTGCTGTCTGTGTCAATAGACTCAGGAGCGAGCCCACACGGGTGCCCCATGGAAAGTGGCTTTCCATGGGGGCACCCAATGAAGAGGGGCTTGGAGTGCCAACGGGGCACCCCAGAAGAAGAGGATTTGGGGCTTCTCTGTACAAAACCATTGCACACAGCAGGTAAGTATAGGCATGTTTATTTTTATTAAAAAAAAGTGAGGGTTTACAAACACTTTAAGAATTCTTTTAATGCAGTTGTTCCCACAAACAAATTAGCTAGTGCAAAAAATGATTCCCATTTGCATTCCAGACACCTACATGAGAAAGCCCACAAGCATTTATTACTTGGTTGAAACTGTTTAAAAAGGTTTAGTTAAAAACAAAGGTTTAGTTTGCACACATTTGCAAATACCTTATTTATCGGCGTATAACACGCACTTTTTCCCCCTTAAAACCAGGGGAAAATCATGGGTGCGTGTTATACGCCGATACCTGCCGATCTCCCGCTGATTTTCTCTTTAGGGGAGCGAGCGGAGCCGATATTCCGAAAGCCGCGTGTATTTTCGGCTATTTTCGGCTCCTCTCGCAGTCCCGCCCACCTCCACTGATTGCGAGAGGAGCCGAGCGCCAACAACATAAAGAAATCCAAGTTCGGCTATTTTCGGCTCCTCTCGCAGTCCCGCCCCTGTCTGCGAGCAGAGCCGAGACTAGCCGAACTCGGATTTCTGTATGTTGTCAGCGCTCGGCTCCTCTCGCAATCAGTGGAGGTGGGCGGGACTGCGAGAGGAGTCGAAAATAGCAGAAAATACACGCGGCTTTCGATATGTCACGCGGCGCTCGTCTTCCCCACTCGGCACCAATTTTAAATGGGCAACGCTGCAAATGTACTGGGCAAGCCTGCAAAGGCACTGAGCAAGGCTGCACTGGGCAAGGCTGCAATAGCACTGGACAAGGCTGCACTGGGCAAGGCTGCAAAGGCACTGGGCAAGGCTGCACTGGGCAAGGCTGCAAGGATGGACAGGGCTGCACTGGGCAAGGCTGCAAGGATGGACAAGGCTGCAGATGGACACTGGACAAGGCTGCAATGATAAACTTGGGGTGCGCGTTATACCCCGGCACGCGTTATACGCCGATAAATACGGTACATGCGTAAGCTGCAGAGCCACTTCTCAGCACCCCAGTTTTTTCTGCAGTCTTAAGTCTATACATTTTTAAAAGCCTCCATAGTAGAAGCACATGCACTGGACACCTTTGCTGCTATTATGATATATATTGGGTGTCCAGTGTGCCCGCCGAGAGTATGCACATATGCGGCCTCGACTTTAAGGGGTTATACCGGGATGATGCCTGCAACTGCAAGCATCATCCCGGTACCGTCTTTTAGAGCGGGCGGTCGGCTCTTCAGGGATAACAACAGATGCGGCTAAAATCCGCTCGGCTGTTATACCGGAGAAGCAAGAGGGGACGTCCGCCCCTCCTGCCGCTATTTCCGGGCCTCCTGCCCCCCGGGAGACCCGAGACATGATCCGCCACTTCCGCCGGCTAGAGTAAGGCTGGAACGAAGCCAGAAATGGCTTTGTTAAAGTCTTCATCTGTAAACACGGAAACAACCACATGGCGTCAATTCCGGTTTACTTGGCTGCCAATGGCGCCATTTAAAAACAAAATGACAGTATTCAGAATCGCCGTTTTTGCTGATCTGAATACTTTGAAGTGCATAGGAGGGACTTTGGGGTCTTTTAGACCCCCGATTCCTCCATAAAGAGTACCTGTCACCACCTATTACCACATCCCTTGTGACAGCAATAAAAGTGATCAGATTTTTTTTATTTTTAAAGTAAACAATGTAAAAAAAAAATAATAAAAAATTTAAAAAAAATTTAAAGCACCCCTGTCCCTGCGAGCTCACGCAGCAAAGAAAATACATGCGTAAAAAATCTGACAATCTTTGGCTTAGATTTATTGACGACATCTTGCTCATATGGGTTGGTCCATGTGAGCAACTTGATCTGTTCTTGGATCACCTCAACAAGAATGACTTCAATCTGACATTTACCATGTCATGGAACAGATCATTTATTACTTTTCTGGATGTCCAAATCAATAAAGATACATCAGGTGCCATTAGCAGTATTCTATTTAGGAAGCCAACATCTGGCAACACTATTCTCCATGCCAGCAGTTTTCATCCAAAGGCACTAGTGGTATCAATTCCATACAGTCAGTAACTAAGGATACGCAGGATTGTACGGATGATTCAACATTTAGACAAGAGGCCAATGCTCTTAGAGATAGACTACTTCTACTAGGCTATTCTAAAAATTGCCTCAAAAAAGCATACAATAGGGCTATACAAAGACCAAGAAAGGACCTCCTATGCAATCCAATCTCCAAAAATAAAAAAACAAATCCTATTTTTATTATTACAAGGTTTTCAAACCAACAAGAGACTTTCAGAAAAATTACCAGTAAGTACTGGCACATTTTGGCTATGGACCCTACGATTGGTCCATTTGATGGAAAAAAAACGTCTTTTACTTTGAAACGGGCAAGATCACTCAAGGATCACTTGGTAACCAGTGAATTCAACAATTTGGGGCGACGTGACCCCTGCAAATACCCGGGTACTTTTACCTGCGGTGGTTGTAACTACTGCCTCTATATGAATACGGCACGCAGAGTGACACTTCCTAACGGCGAACTCTATCGCCCTAAACATTATGCCAACTGACAAACAACGGGGGTGGTATACCTTCTGTGTTGTGAGTGTACATGCTTCTATGCAGGCAAAACTATCCAACCATTTTGGCGTCGTGCCTACAGACACATTCTATCTATACAAACCCATAATCCTAATCTCCCCCTAGGAAGACATGTAACCAATGTACATAATGACATTGTTCCAAAAATATCCTTCATTATACTAGACAGGATGCATTCAGGCATAAGGGGTGGAGACATCAACAAATCACTTTTACAAGCTGAACAATGGTGGATATTTCGTTTAAATGCGACAAAACCACCAGGCCTAAACGGAGCGATCTCCTACCGACCATTCTTAGAGGGTTTCTCATCGGGAGGCTCCGAGTGGGAACCTCTCGAATGAGAATAATGGGAGAATGAGATGTAACAGACCGCTATTCAGCTAGCTGGTTGCATTTGCGTACCTTTAAAAGGAAACTGTCCCCCTCTAAAAACTATCTCTCTTAACAAAATCCATCCACACAATGGGTGTGAGGTCCAGTACCTGCTACATTTACTATGTGTTTTTTTCATTATTTGTTTACAGACTTTGTAAAGATAAGTGCAATGATTAGTTTAATACATGTTATCATTTGAATTTTCCAGGTTACCTATGTAAACTCCATCCAGCGGGACCATTATGTTGATTCTACCCAGCTGTAAGCAAATTAGGGGAACACCTAGAAAGGGAGTCCCATTAGTGCTAAGTCAATTCATAATAGAATTGTCAACCAGTCACAGGTCCTTGCGCAAGGTTTCACTCGGCGCCAGGGGAGGCGGATACAGGTCTGAATGACTTGCGCCGCCTCACTGTATTCCCAGCAGTTTGCAGACATGGTTGCCATGACAGCGAACAAGCTGGGTTGGCGTCGCGGGTGGATGATGCGGGGCGACGTCACACAATGTGCGGCTCGGTCTTCTACGGAGCTGCACAGTGGAGGCTTGCTTGTCACTCCCCTACCATCGTTAGCCGACCAATAAGGGGACGGCGATGTGATGACGCTGCGCGCCGCCCACTAGGTGGGCACATCTCTCCGTTTCTTGACACGCCTCCAGTGAGGATCAAAGCACAGCTGATTCAGGTAAATAGCAAGTGACGTCTGTACTTAACAGACGCACCGGCATTTCCTTGTTCTGCTTGCAGCTGACCACAGGAGTGCAATACACACGGAGCATCAGGCTGGGTAAGAAAACCATCTTATAATCTTTATATATATATATATATATATATATATATATAAAAGAACCCTTGGATACCGGTGGAGCTAATGGGATGTTTCTTTATACATTCCTCCCTCAGATCTTCCAACACCTAATACAGGAGTGGGTTATATTAAGAAACCTCCCTGTATTGTTGGAGGGACTGCCCAGACTGAATGTTCCTGCATATACCGGCACCTGTGATCATATATAAACCAGACTAGGACAAACGGTAAGCTTTTCTGACTTCTTGACTGGACTATATTATCACAGTACTCTGATGCATTATGCAAGGAATTATCTTATATAAACTGAACTAGTTAACTTTATATGGATATGTTATTCTTTCTCTTATGAGAAGTGCTGGATGTTCATTTTATACCAGTCATTTTATACCAGTCCTTTCTTTCCACTCCTTTAGTGATCTGGAGAGGGAGTACAACTACCTGTCCCTTTAGTTGATTATATCTCACCACTCTGGAGTGACGTGTCTCGAGAGGGTGCCCTCTGTGTAACCTTGCTACTAACCTGGATATCTGGTTAAGTGGGGACAAATTAGGACGTACATGCAGGACTTGTTCCTGCTCCAGATTGGCCCTCATGCCTCGTCTACACTGGAATATCTCCCTTCTCCCCTGCATATGGTGCCATTGGGCACATATTGAGCTGTGGCTGACTGACTTTGTCCCTCTGGATGCTGTAAAACACTTGGATGAAGCACTTTGTTCATACATAGGGTCAGTATACAGAATTGTAACGGTTCATGATATTTACATCATTGTATATTTTATGCTGATCCATATGATGACTTCTGTGGATTACCATGTATCATATATACTCATTGCAATGTCTTGTTTTGTTTCTCTTTTCCTCTTTCTCCCTTCTGTGTCCTGCTTTCCTATTATAGACCTGACTATTGACAAAACCAACAAAAGATTACCCCTGAAGAAGAGGTTAACTACAAACCACACCTCGAAATGTTGGGTCACTTCTACTGTCATATATATTTTCAGTAGAGTTGGTTTCAATATTGTCTCATATGTATGTTATTCAAAATTTGCTACATAGATTGATTTTAATGTGAAATTGTTTTTTCAATAAATACCTGTTTTAGGAACTTTTTTCTCTTACTTTCTTACTAAGTGTTGGCAACCCTATTTAAAAATCCCATTGAGGATACACACACTCCTACCCGAGTGATTATTTTCTAGTCATGAAATTAACCCTTTCACGACTAAGCCTATTTCTGGCTCACCTGCCCTCAATCTATCCATTATTATGCATGTGCTTCTACTATGGAGGCTCTCCATTGGACTGCAGATAATACTGCGGTGCTGAGAAGTGGCTCTGCAAATGTGTGCAAACGAAATCCTTGTTTTTAACGCATACTGTTAGACAGGATAATTTGGTTGATTGCAGTCTGGTTGGTAAGTTGAGCTGGGAATTTTCTTTGGTTTTGTTTGGAGTATGGCTTTAATTTGTTATTCAAGTCCAGTCATACTTGCCAACAGTCCTGGATTTGCTGAGAAATTCACAATTTTTAGATAGCTGTCCTGTGACTGCTTTGTCCTGTGACCCACGTTTAGTAAAGCCCCATACACACGGTCGGACTTTTTCATGGATTCTGTCCGATCGGACAATGTTGTTGAAAAATCAGACCGTGTGTATGCACCATCGGACAGTGTACGTTGGATTGTCCGACGGACAAAGTCTTATCTCCTGCTGGATAGATTTGCCGACAACACGGTCCGATCACACCAAATCCGATCGTGTGTACGGTTGTCCGACCGGACAAAGTGCTACGCATGCTCAGATCACATTACAAGACCAAAGCTATTGGCTACTAGCCTCTACGTAGTCCCGTCGTAGGCAACAAACGTCACCACGTTCAGAATGATCGGATTTTCCGACAACTTTGTCCGACCGTGTGTACGCAAAACCAACATCAGACAAAGTATGACGGACATGGTCCGACGGACCTGGTCCTCGGATAATCCGCGCGTGTGTATGGGGCTTTAGAGGGTAGTAATGCACCAGGTGGGATCCAATCTTTCTAGCAACTCATCTACTGGGTCTGGAATAAGCATCACATTTGGATATTTAATTTTCATTTCAGTTTCCTTCAGTCATTGCAGAACCACAGCCTGCCATCTGGCTTAAAGAAAAGCATTATGGGACCTGGCCACTTGCTGTTAGATTACTTTATAATCCCAAGGGCTACCATTTTCTATACCTCTTCTGAATTGGCTTTTCTCTGAGCTTTGTTTACCTGATAAGGAATTGGGTTTACTGTGATATGAAGCTCAGTCACAATGTCATGTTAATTACAAAATTTTGGCCAGATAATTTTGATAGCACCTTAATTTTCCTACAAGAACTCTCTCACCTCCTGAAGCTGAGTAGAAGACAGGGTCTCTTACATACTAATCTCTGATATACTGTAACTTTTGCTGGCGATACTTTAGGGTCACTTTCTACTAAGACAGCCTCGCAACCTTTCAGGATTTTGTGAGGACAACATGGTATATTTGGAGAGGCTTACTGTTTTGGGGCTGGTATGTCTTGTAGTTGACATTATTGATTTCCTCTCTGATCTCATAGGGGCCTTCCACTTTACCAGACATTTACCCTATAAAGTAGGCACCAAAAGTAAGAGTTTGTCCCCCGGGTTAAAGGCTTTGATTTCTGTAGTGCATTTATAAACTCTGACCTGTGCCTCTTGGGCTTGCTGCATATGTTCCCGAACTATGACTACTAATGACTGCTGCTATCCTACATCTGAGTAGGTATGAGCCTAACAACCCCCTGTTCAGTTCACATCAGAACATGCGAGCAGGGATTTTAATAATGCTTAAAGTGAAACAATAAAAATATTTAAATATTATACCTGGGGGGGGGGTCCCCTTAGTCTGCCTGTAAAGTAGTGCATCTTTCCAATGTTTATTACAGTACTGCAGCAAAATTACATCTCTAAAGGAATAAATATAATTTAAAATTGCTTGTGGCTGTAATGTATTCCCGAGTCCCGGCAATATAGATTAAAAACCATTGAAAAAAACTGAGTGAGACTCGCTGACTTCCTTTCCTCTGTCTCTGCGGCGGTGGGCGGGGTCTCTGCATCGATCGTCGTCACGCCGCACTGTCTCCTGGGATCTGGTGTCATTGATCCCAGGAGTCAGTGCGGACATCTCCCGAAATCTCGCAAGATTTCGGCCACATCTTCCGAAATCTCGCGAGATTTCGGACACATCTTCCGAAATCTCGCGAGATGTCGTCAGATGTGCCGAAATCTCGTGAGATTTCGGAGAACGTGAGCTGCACTTTGCCGTTACTGCGCACGCGCGAGCTCGGCGCAGTAACGGCGGTGCATGCTGGGCCATCTAAAGTGCCTGTGGGGTTTTTACATGCCCACAGGCAAGATGGCACCCAGCAAGAAAACATTTTTATAAATCATTTTATAGGACGAAAACCGGCAGCAGTAAATTAGCAAAATGGAACACGTGAGTCTCCTAATCACATCTCCTAATCCTTTGCTTTGCAAAAAAAAAAACAACACACAGTGCAGAACCGCTTTAAGGGGAACTCCATGCTAAAATCAATACCTGACCCTTATCCGAGCAAGCAGCCATGGCAGCCCTGGAAAGGGGGGTGACGAGCGAGCGCCCCCCCTCCTGAACCATACCAGGCAGCTTGCCCTGCTTTGGGGTCCCCCAGTGTGAAAGCCCGAGTGCTTTCACACTGTGGCAGTGTGCTTGTGGGATGGGGAAAATAAAGTCCTGCTGTATACACCGCTCCTACACCACCCCTGCCAATTGAAATAAATGGGGCAGCGCTGCCGAAGCGCCTGCAAATCGATTTGGCAGTGCTGCAACAAGGGCACTTTTAACCCTTTCTTCGGCTGCTAACGGGGGTTAAAAGCATCCTGCTATCAGCTGAAAGGCGCTGCTAAAACGAGGGTAAAACGCTGCTAAAGCTAGTGGCGCTTTACCCCCAACAGACCCACTGCCCCAGTGTGAAAATAGCCTAAGGAAAGCACTGAAATAGGGGGTCTTTATGGAAGGGGGAGGTCACTGATTTAAGGGGACTCTAATGGTGGTCTCTATGGTGGACTGTATTATGAAGGGGGTGACACTGATCCTGCCCAAATAGTGTCTTTCTACAGCAAATAATTTGGAAAGTTGGGATTAACTCCATATGATTAGAAATGTTATTTAACCACTTGCCGCCCGCCCACCATCAAATGACGGAGGGGAGGTGCGGCTCTCATTCTGGGACGTCATATGACGTCGCCCAAAACAGCCGCTCTCGCATGCCCGTGGGGGCGCGCAGCCCAGTGATAGAGGCCATGCCATGTTGCTAGGACACGGCGTGACCCAGATCTCTGTAAAGAACCGCGGCCATGGCTCTTTACCCATGTGATCGGCTGTGTCCAATCACAGTCGGTCACGTGTAAATACGGAGATGTTGGTAATCAGCGCTCCTCGCCTCACACTGACAGAGTGTGTGGTGAGGAGAGCCGATCAGCAGCATCTTCTTGCAGGGGGACATCTACACGTATAATCAGGGCACTGATCATCAGTGCCCTGATTATAATATAGCGCCAGAAGTGACAGAAATCAGTGCAAGCAATCAGTGCCCATTAGTGATGCCAGTCAGTGCTGGCTATCAGTGGTGCCCATCAATGCACATAAGTGTCACCCATCAGTGCCACCCATCAATGTCCATCAGTGCGGCCCGTCAGTGCCACATATCAGTGCCACATACCCATCAATGTCCACATAAGTGCCGCCTCATCAGCAAAGGAGAAATATTACTTCTTTACAAAATTTACTGACCGAAACTAAGAGGTTTTTTTTTTCAACGTTTTCTGTGTTTTTTTTTGTAAAAAATAAAAAACCCAGCAGTAATTAAATACCACCAAAAGAAAGCTCTATTTGTGTGAAGAAAATTACAAAGATTTCACATAGTTAGTGTAGCACAACCGCGCAATTGTCATTCAAAGTGTGACAGCGCTGAAAAATGGCCAGGTGTATAAGTGCCCTGTTTTGAGGTGGTTAATCACAAAATACTGTATTTGCATAATGTATACTACAAAAGAAGAAAAATTGCTGTGCGTCGATTAAGTATTTGGGTTTGGCTAGAAGAAAAAGTGGCAACCCTACCCTGAAGGCTACTTTAATATACGTCTGCACATGATGCACTGTGCATTTTAGGTAACCCAAAGGCATAGTAAGCAGTGTTATTTTTTCTCCCTGTGTGCATGAAGCCTAAGGTGCGAATGGGCCTAAAACTTGCTTCAAATTTATCAACTAGCATCTGTGTACTATGTCCGAATGCATTCATGACTTCAGTTATCAGGAGTTGCAAATGTTCCACAATCTCTCACACGCCTCCCCAGCACCACGTCAAGCACGTGACTTCGAGGGCACAACTCCGTGCGCGCTCCTGCATCTTTCCACCAGCACGTGGGCGCGCCTTCCTCCTCCTGTCACCTGACAGGTCACAGCCGCCACTTCCGGCAGCTCGCTGGACAGCACGGAATTCGGTTTGTGTGCCGGGTTGCTCGCCTCGTTCTCCGCTGGGAGACATGGCAGACACTGTAGCTGACACCCGCCGCCTGCACAGCAAGCCTCAGAATCTGAACGACGCCTATGGACCGCCGAGTAATTTCCTGGAGATCGATGTGTCCAACCCGCAAACAGTGGGGGTGGGCCGGAACCGGTTCACTACCTATGAGATTCGACTGAAGGTGAGGCCTATGTGCACCCCGGGGACTGTAGACCTCTGGTCATGTGACCAGGGGGGGCCTCCTTACCAGGGTGTCCACTATCGTAGGTGTCACCATTAGGGTACTACTCAGAACAGTGTGTGTGTATTATATCATTTTGTCCCCCCTGTGGGTTGATACTCTTTTTTTGGATTTCTTTATAATTTTACTTTTTCGTTTGGTTGGGCAGCCACATTTTATATGTTAAAAAAGACATGGAAGGGAAATTTGCTGGGAGGAGCTGTGCCAGCCAGTAACCAATCGACTTCTATCTTTCATGTTCATAGTTTTGGTCCCCCATCACATGACCGTTCTTAACAAGTCCGCATGTCAGTTTTTCAGGTGGGACTGATCCATTTATCCCTACGGACCGGCGGGTGTAAACAGAACAAATTCACACTGCTCCATGCATGCAATCCCATATCAACCTACCCCACGCTAATGCCCCATACACACGATCTGAAAATCGGACAACAGATTGTTCATTTTTTTTTTTTTTTTTTTTTTTTTTTTTTTTTTTTTCGCATGCTCGTTGTATATAGAACCTGAAGAGTTTGCTAAAGTTACAAAATTTCTTTTACGACCGATTAAAAAATCGGAAGTGATGTCATGTGTTGTAGTCTATTTGTATTGTATTTTCAGATGACAACTGTACTGATTAAACGAAAATCGTACAATCTGGTAACATACGAGAAAAACTTTTGTGCCTGTCCGATAAAATATCAGATGAACTGTCGTGATCGGGTCTGTACTAACCATCTGATTATTTTACGATCGCATCCAAAGCAGTATTTTTTATTTTTTTTTGTCCGATTTTATCAGACCGTGTGTACGGGCCATAAGGGCCCTTTCACACGGACGTGTACGAGCTTCGCTTTGCTCAGCAGGAGATCGCTCTGTCGATCCCCGCTGAGCAGGCAGATGACAGGTCGGCCTCTGCACACTGTGCAGAGACCGGCCTGTCAAAGCGATGCTCTCCTCTGAGGGATCGGATGAAGACGGACCGTAGAGTCCGTTTTCATCCAATCTGCAGATGGATGGGAAAAATATAGGGTTTTCCTCTGTCACACTTTAGTGGGTCGGATGTCAGTGGACATGTCGCTCTATAGAAGTCTATGGAGTGTTCGTTCAGGTCCACCTAAAAAAAAAAAACTGACAGGTGGACCTGAACAGTCCGCCCGTGCGAAAGGGGCCTTAGGCATACAGGTGCTGGCTCTGCAAGACGCAATGAACAATCAAGAAGTTGCTGGATGGCCGCTCTCTGATGTAACATCTTTATTTGCAGAATCGATAATATCGATAAACTCCAAACTGTCAATCCATATGTTACAGAGGTGCAGGAACTAAAAAGCTAAACACTTGTGTCCATTTACACCCGCCTACCTCCGATCTGGTCCACGAAAACAAACTGAAGGGGATCTGTACTGCTCTGTTTAGGCAGATCAGAGGGCAGTCGGGTGTAAACGGACAGTGGAGTCTGTTTTCTCTCATACACACGCAGAGCAGGCTCTGTCCGTGTCCACTGTACAGAAACTGAGCAGACATGGATGTGTTGTCGTCCTGCTCTACTGTGATCAGCAGGGGAGGTGCGGACAGATCCCCATGTGAAAGCTTCGTTTAGATGTGCGTTGATACCCGTGTGATCGCCCCTGCACCATCCTGAGCTGCAGCAAGAAGCCTATAGAGCAGTGATGGCGAACCTTGGCACCCCAGATGTTTTGGAACTACATTTCCCATGATGCTCATGCACTCTGCAGTGTAGTTGAGCATCATGGGAAATGTAGTTCCAAAACATCTGGGGTGCCAAGGTTCGCCATCACTGCTACAGAGGTAGCTGTAGCGGCTTCACTGGCAGTGCCGCATGTCAAAAATTTACATACAGTGGATATAAAAAGTCTACCCACCCTTTTTAAAATGTCAGGTTTCTGTGATGTAAAAAAACAATTAGACTAAGATAAATCTTTTCAGAACTTTTTTTCACCTTTTTAATGTGACCTGTACAACTCGGTTAAAAAACAAACTGAAATCTTTTAGGTGGCGGGAAGTATAAATAAAATAATATGGTTGCATAAGTGTTACACTATACTTTGTTGAAGCACCCTTTGATTTTATTACAGCACTCAGTCTTTTTGGGTATGAGTCTATCAGCATGGCACATCTTGACTTGGCAATATTTGCCCACTCTTCTTTACGAAAACACTCCAAATCTATCAGATTGCGAGGGCATCTCCTGTGCACGGCCATCTTAAGATCACCCCACAGATTTTCAATGGGGATTTGGGTCTGGGCTCTGGCTGGCCATTCCAAAACTTAAAGGGGTTGTAAAGGTTTGTGTTTTTTTCACCTTATTGCATCCATGGTCTCTCTCTGCCCAGGGTTCACAGCTCTTGATTTGATAGATAGCAGCGCAGCCATTGGCTCCCGCTGCTGTCAATCAAATCCAATGACGCAGGGGCGGGGTCAAGTCCTGCATTCGGCCTCTATGGACGCCGAATGCTGGACTCGGGAGAGCGCTTCTCCCAGGGGTTTATCTGATGTGGCGAGGAACCGTGAGAGCCGCAGAGGGACCCCAGAAGAGCAGGTTCAGGGCCACTCTGTGCAAAACGAGCTGCACAGTGGAGGCAAGTATGATATGTTTGTTGTTTTTTTTTTTTAACCAAACCTTTAGTGTCACTTTAAATCATCTTCTGGTGAAGCCATTCCTTTGTTGATTTGGATGTATGCTTTGGGTTGTTGTCATGCTGAAAGATGAAGTTCCTCTTCATGTACAGCTTCCCAGCAGAAGCCTGAAGATTTTGTGCCAATATTGACTGGTATTTGGAACTTTTCATAATTCCCTCTACCTTGTCACTATTCCAGCTGAAGAATAACAACCCCAAAGCATGACACTACCACCACCATGCTTCACTCTGGGTATGGCGTTCTTTTGGTGATGTTGTTTGTGCGCCAAACATATCTTTTGGAATTTATGGCTAGAAAGTTCAACCTTGGTTTCATCAGGCCACAACACATTTTCCCACATGCTTTTGGGAGACTTCAGATGTTTGTTTGTTTTTTTTTTTTTTTGCAAATTTAACCGGGCTTGAATGTTTTTCTTAAGAAATCCCTTCCGTCTTGCCACTCTACCCCATAGCCCAGACATATGAAGAATACGGGAGATTGTTGCATGTACCACACAGCCAGTACTTGCCAGATATTCCTGCAGCTCCTTTAATGTTGTTGTAGGCCTCTTGGCAGCCTCCCTGACTAGTTTTCTTCCCATCTTTTCATACATTTTGGAGGAATGTCCAGTTCTTTGTAATGTCACTGTTGTGCCATATTTTCTCCACTTGATGATGACTGTCTTCACTGTGTTCCATGGAATATCTAATGCCTTGGAAATTCTTTTGTACCCTGACTGATACCTTTTGACAATGAGATCCCTCTGATGCTTTGGATGCTCTCTGCGGACCATGGCTTTTGCTGTAGGATGCGACTAAGAAAATGTCAGGAAAGGCCTACTAGAACAGCTGAACTTTATTTGGGGTTAATCAGAGGCACTTTAAGAGCCGGTTCACACTGGGGCAACACGACTTCCAGCGTGACTTTTGGAGGCAACTTGGACAAGACTTGAATATGAATAACAGCACGACTTGGAGTGACTTCAACATGACTTGGGGCGACTTGCAACACGACTTTAAGTCGCCCCAGGCCAGGCGACTTTGGCCGTGGCCAATCGGAGAATAATCAGCTCTCAAGGGGGAACTCCACGCCAAATTTTGCATAAAAAAACGGCATGGGTTCCCCCTCCAGGAGCATACCAGGCCCTTAGGTCTGGTATGGATTTTAAGGGAAACCCCCTACGCCGAAAAAACTGCGTGGGGGTCCCCCCAAAATCCATACCAGACCCTTATCCGAGAACGCAGCCTGGCCGGTCAGGAAAGGGGGTGGGGACGAGCGAGCGCCAGCCCCCCCCCCCCGGAACCATACCAGGCCGCATGCCCTCAACATGGGGGGTTGGTGCTTTTGAGGAAGGGGGGCGCCCTGCGGCCCCCCACCCCAATAGTAGGCTGCCTGTAACAGGGCCACCCACAGCTCAAATATTGGCAAGTTTGTAAAATTCAGCAGTATATGAGTATATTTGCGTCTAGGAATACCCATAACGCTCAGCATGAATGGGAAGTCCTGTTTTCTTCTATGCTGATTGTTCTCATCTCTATGTTCAGTTGCTGGTAACTGAAAAGGGTACATTGGCTTGTAGAGCGTTACATTTTTTTTGGCCCTGTATACTTCAATAGAAGGGGCTGTAAACATTTTACATGTTTTTGTGCTTGAACTGGTCTCTGTCATCCCCTTCTCCCACCCAGGAGGTTGCTTACACATGCAAAAAACGCTTATTAAAACATGCGTATACACGCACAAAAAAATTCTAGGTGTGAATGGAAGCTTAGGGGTTGATTTACCAAAGGCATATACACTCACTGGCCACTTTATTAGGTACACCTTGCTAGTACCAGGTTGGACCCACTTTTTTCTCTCAGAATCACCTTAAAGTGGTTGTAAACCTTTACAGACCACTTTGACCTACAGGTAAGCCTAGATTAAGGCTTACCTGTAGGTCCAAGAAATATCTCCTTAACCTACACGGTTGCACATCCATGATGCCAATTTCCCGTTCCACCACATCCCAAAGGTGCTCTATTGGATTGAGATCTGGTGATTGTGGAGGCCATTGGAGTACAGCGAACTCATTGTCATGTTCAAGAAACCAGATTGAGATGATTTGAGCTTTGTGACATAGTGCTTTATCCTGCTGGAATTAGCCATCAGAAGATGGGTACACTGTAGTCATAAAGGGATGGACATGGTCAGTAACAATACTAGGTAGGCCGTGGTGTTTAAACATTGCTCAGTTGGTACTAAGGGGCCCAAAGCGTGTCTGTGAAGACATTTGCCAGCACACCATGGAACGACATAGCGTCCAAACGGGTGATTTATTGCATGATCACAACACAAGGATAGTGCAACGTTTCAGAGTCATGCAGGACCCCTTTGTCAGGCATGTGATAAGTGTGGGGTGACAGTGAAAAATATTTAAAAAGCCATCAACCAATCAGAAAAAGGGAAAAAAAAGAAGAAAAACCAAAGCACTGTTCAAATGTTTTAATTGCATGAACAGAAATCACAGAAAGTGTATAACAAGAGCAAGGATTAAAAGAAAGGACATCATAGAAGTGCCATTATGGTACTTTTTTTAACAGTATTGTGGCGTTGGTCCCCAATCATTGAGAGGACAAAACAGCTGTCAAGGAACAGGATGCAGCGCACGATTCTGCAATGCAATCTTTACCAGCTTTACCATCTGAGACGATAAAGAGCCTCATCCACAAATATCACAAGATTTCAAGCTGTCATTGGTTAAAGGGGGCAATACACAGTATTAAGAATTGGGGTGTGTAAACTTCTGATCAGGGTCATTTTGGTAGTTTCTGTTGCCATTATGATTTAAAGAGTAAACACAGTTGACGATTAATGGCTTCAGCCAAACGCTAACCATGAGTGGAAGAAAAGTTTTTGTTATCATTCATATTCTCTGAAAAATGGCCAAGAAATTATTCTGCCAGGGTATGTAAACTTATGAGCACACTGTCTCCACGGGGGGTGGTACGGCAGTGGTTAAGATAGATTTATAATTTATTCAGCATTAAATGGAGCTTATTAGTGTAGCATAAGGCTGTATATTCTGCAATATTTCAATTTTTTGGTAATCTCATTCAATGAATGCAAGCTGAGATAACATACACTGCATTGATGCATTTACACAATTTGACAGTAACCATGAGATAAAACAAAGTTCAAGAATATTCCTTTATCCCATTGTTTTGCAAATCTATGTACACTACAGACTGTATGATTGTTTTGACGAGAAATGCGTCTGTACCAGGTTTTAAGTGTGAGGAGGAAGGGCAAGCAGTAAAAATCAAAGTGAAACCTTTTAAGCAGCTTAGCCACTTACCGCCCGCCATATAGCAAAACGACGTTGGCAAAGTGGTTGCGATATCCTAACCTGATATAATATGACATGGTCAGGATAACTAGCCTCTGCGTGCTCCCTGGGGGCACGTATCATGGTGATAGTGGTTGCGACGTTTCAGTCTGACACACCGCAACTCCGATCTAGGTAAAGAGTCTGGCGGAGACTCTTTACCACCTGATCAGCCGTGTCCAATCACAATGTAAACAGGAAGAGCCGATAATCAATACTTCCTCACTTGCGGGGGTCGGTGCTGATTGTTTATCAGCGCAACCCCCCCCCCACCCAGGACCACCAGGGATGACCACCACTGATGACCACCAGATATGGCATCCATGGTTGCCAATCAGTGCCCACCAGCAATACCTGCCAGTGCCT
Organism: Lithobates sylvaticus; assembly: GCA_028564925.1. Lineage (NCBI taxonomy): Eukaryota > Metazoa > Chordata > Amphibia > Anura > Ranidae > Lithobates > Lithobates sylvaticus. The sequence goes on along the minus strand of CM053028.1, from coordinate 272,107,095 downwards.
CCTAATCAGTGGTGCCCATCAGTGCCACCTCATCCGTGCTCAAAACTTTTATCTTTTAGTTTATCAAAAAATAAAAAATGCAGAGTTGATCAAATACCACCAAAAGAAAGCTCTATTTGTGGGAAGAAAATGATAAAAATGTTATTTGGGTACAGCGTAGCATGACCGTGCAATTGTCATTTAAACAGCAACAGCACTGAAGGCTGAAAATAGGCTTTGGGGGGTGGGGGAAGTGCCCTGTGTTGAAGTGGTTAAAACCCTTCTGATCTTTCTGCACATAGCTTGAAGTGCTTTATTCTTCCCTTGAGGAGCAAAATGTCAGTTTCGCTGTTCTGATATCGCTGTTTTAATAACCTGACTGCTTATTACTGACTGAAATCTGCTGATGTCCCGGGTATCCAGGCACTTCGTCATACCGACAGTGGGAGTCTGGATCCTCCCAGGTGCTTGGACTGACACCCATCTCAGCCTCTCAGCAAGACGCTGAAAGCTTGAGACAGCCACTCTGCCCCCTCCACAGCTCAGCGCTCCAATGAGTGAGGGAGATGAGCAGAGAGCTGTGACTGACAGTCTACAGCTCTCTGCTCACGAAGCTCTGAAAACCGAGTGATCGGCTGTGTTCGATCGCTCGGTTTTCAGTGCAGAGGCGCCGGGGGACAGATTGTGTGTGTGTGTGTGTGTGTGTGTGTGTGTGTGTGTGTTTGTGCGCTTGCCTGCTGCCACCACCACGTCCCTCACCTTGTTGTCACTGCTGCATCACCAGCCATCCCATTAAAGTGAATGTGACTGTCGGTAAGTCAACAGTGGCTCAGAGGAGGAGCCACTGCAGGACAGAGATGACAGTTGCTCTTTAAAATCAAGTCGATTTAAATCATGATTTTTTTTTTTTTTTTTTTTTTTTTTTTTTTTTTTTAAATCAAATGCACCCTACATTTATTACCAGTAGATTAAACGGAACAGCACTCAGTTTCAAGCCTATTGGTAAACTACTAGTTCAGTTCTGAATGAACCCTGTTTACAACCACACTATCTTTTAACCAACTGTTTATCCACTGGATTCCCCAGTGGTTAAGCTCTAGCTTGTACTACCTTTTATGATATTATTACATAGAACTGTATAAAAATTCTTTTCTCAAATCGAGAGGCTGTGTCAACAGTAATACTGTGGACAAGAATTTTTCTGACAGTTAAAAATGTTTAATTTGATTAGTGCTGCAGCAGTGCATGGGGATTTAAAATGGGTCTCTAATGACCTGATCCATACCCCCCCCCCCCCCCCTCCCCTGTTCATGTCAGCAAGTGTCTTGTGTCTTCTGATATCTTGGCAAACGATAACCTATAAAAAATATCAAACCATGTTAATGTTGAAAGTGCTGACGTATCCATGACATTTATTTATTTATTTATTTTTCTCTGGGTGTTTTCAGTTTGAACTATTGCCCTCTGTGGATTGGCACTGAAAGCCTGTGAGGTCTGCTCAGCAGTTGCCCTGCATGGTTCAGTTAATCCTGCATAAATGTTCAACTGACTTACAACCTGTGGTTAACAGAACCAAGCACTGGCACAAACAAATGTTGCTTGCTCGCAGACCCTTAAAGGATAAGTTCACCTAAAAAGAAAAGAATGTACTTTTTTTTTTTTTTTTTTTTTTTTTTTTCCCGCGGGTAAAAAAAACTGCATTTATTATATATTTTCTAAAAAGCCTGCAGAGGATTGCACCCGTGATCAGCAGATCAAGGGTGCGATGACCAGCTCCTGCAGACTCTCAGGATAGCTGTCTGCTCGTATGGGTAGGCAGTTACCTGAGAGTAGGAAGATCAATAGACTACAAGGATGCTTACCAGTGCCCTCGCAGCTCAATTAAAACTACAAGCCTCCAGCCGCAATGGCTGACAGTACTTGTAGGCATTCGTTGAGGAATCTGTGATTGATTGTCGCGGACTGCTTTCACGGGGAGGCTGAAGATGTTGGCGCATGTTACATGAACTCCTTTTTAAAAGCTTATGTCCGAGTTAAACAATTGTCTAAATACCAGAGGCACGTGTATTGTTGAACCTTGGTATCCTTCGTGACCTTTTCTTCCAGATCTGCGCAGTAATCAAGTTTTAAAAACGCCTGGCCTTTCCCCTATGTGGAGGAGTTTCCTGTAATAGACTAGTCCCTGCTCTCTCATTGTGTAGGGTGACTAGTCTTGTATCCTCTCCCTTGTAGTTTTCTGTGGAAAGCCTGTAGTGGGTGGACCTGCTGGATTCCACTGGTATCTCTGCTATCTGCACACGCTGTATGCAGCATGCTATTACCTAATTTTACGTGTGCACGTTTGGTGCACACAGCGTTTATATTATATCCTTTGTGGCTATTAGCTCTTTTTTAACCCCCACCATTGTGTCATGGCGTATCAGTGTTGGGATGTGTGTGTGTGTGTGTGTGTGTGTGTGTGTGTGTGTGTGTATATATATATATATATATATATATATATATATATATATATATATATATATATATATATATATATATATATAATTTTAAATAAATGATTTGGGTGCCCAATCTCTTCTGCTTGTTTGTGATGGTGCAATGCGCCCCCCCCCCCCCTTGTATCCCGGGCTAACATGTGCCTTTTGGGAACTTGGGAGGTCCATCGATGTCAGGATGAGAAACCGTTGCCCAATCTCCCTTAGAAGCAGTGAACACAGAAGTGCTGCCAGATTCAGAGTTGTCAGATCCTGGCCACGCCAACCAGGAAAGCAGATGATTGAGTAAAGTCAGTATTTAGCTGGGGGAAGTGCAGAAGGAGGCATTAGGGGTCCAAGAGTTCTCGGATGCCTCCATAAAGAGTACCTGCCGCCTCTCATATGGTATTGCAAAGGGGGTTTTATCAGTCCCCATGTAATAGCAATAAAGTTTAAATTAATAAGTTATATTAAAAAATATATATTTTGTGGAAAAAAAAATTTGTGTCCTTGCATGCATGCAAATATAAAAGCAGTACATGAAATAAAATATGATTGTGTGACACATATTTAGGTATTGCCATGCATGCCATAGCAAGAGAAATCATTTTTAGGCCATCATCAATGATTAAAGGATATCTAAAATCCTTTAATCATTTAATATAAAAAAAAAAAAAAAAAAAAATACACATTTTTTTAACGTCAGCATTGTAATACCAATACAAACAGTTCTTTGTTGACAATCCAATATAAACTGACTTGAAAAGTCTCCTTTTATGTTATGTGAGTGCTGCCTATCTATTGGCCATGACCACTTTTCTGTTTACACCCGACTACCTCAGATCCAGCAAAAAAAAACAAAAATGGAATGGGATCAGTTCCTTTCCGGGCTGATCGGAGGGCAGTCGGGTGTAAACATACAGCCAGGCTGTTTACATCCAGCTGCCCATAGAGCAGCGCAGGATGTATGTGTGTCCGCTCTGCATAAGCGGAGTGGACACTAACCTGTCATCTGGCCACTCAGCTCAACAGGGGATCAGTGGACAGATCCCCCTGCTGAGAGAACTGGTTCTGGCCTGTGTGAAAGGGGCCTTAGGCAATATGTACTTTAGCAAATGCAGCATACAATTTAGGCCCCTTTCACACGAGGCGGATTTGCTTCCACGGAGTCCGCCTCTGTCCGCCAGGTCAGCGGTAGATCTCTCCGTTGATCTCCGCTGAGCCAGTGGATGACAGGTCCCTCTCTTCTCGCTGGGAGGGTCTTGTCCAGCGCCGCTGGTCTCTATGGAGAGATCGGATAAAAACAGACAGCATGTCCGTTTTTCATCAGATCTCATCCTATCCGACGGCTCCGGACGTAGGGCCATCCGTCTGCTTTTGGCGGATTGGACCGGGTCGGATGTCAGCAGACATGTCTCCGCCGGCATCCGTTCGCTCCATAGACCAGCATGGAGTGTCCGTTCAGGTCTGCCGCCAAAACTGACAGGTGGACCTGAATGGTCCGTCAGAGTGAAAGGGGCCTTATACAGCACTCCCAGCGGGTACATGTATTAGTAAAGGGAATTTGGTTTCTTTGGACCTGCTCTGTCCAAACAAACTTCTTCACAATTAATCCAACCCGAAGTTAGGCTTTAAGCACTTTCTATTTAGCATCCTCAGCAGACTCAGAGCTGTCGCTAACATCACTTCCAAATGGTAGCACCCAGCAGCAGTGTCAAGACCTTTTTAAGATGTCTACCCAAGAAAGACTTTTAATGCTAAATAACTTGCAAGACCTGCACAAATCTTTTGGGAAGAATTTTGTTGAACCAAATAGTCTAGTGACATGTCTTGTAAAAAGCCACAGTGTTTGATAATCGCTGCATCAGCTTTCCACTCTCTCTCTAGTTCTGTGGAAATGAGCAATAAAATGTTAATTTCCTGTAAGCATATCGGCACTAGTAACGTATTGCCCAATTCTCTTTTGTCATGGAAAATGGTACAGAGAATCATTAGGTTTATTCATATACAGGTGCAGCTCAAAAAATTTTGAATCTCATCAAAAAGTGAAATTTGAATATTGTGAAATAGTTCAATATTGTAGACTCCTGGTGTCACACTTTAATCACTCAAAATTCCTGTAAAGGTTTCCTGAGCCTTTAAATGGTCTCTCAGTCTGGTTCAGTAGGTTACACAATTATGGGAAAGACTGCTGACTTGAGTTGTTCAGAAGACAGCCATTGACACCCTCTACAAGGAGGGTAAGTCACAAAAGGTTATTGCTAAAAAACAAAAAAAAAATAAAAATGCTGGCTGTTCACAAAGTGCTGTATCCAAGCATATTAATGGGAAGTTGAGTGGATAGAAAAAAGTGCAGAAGCAACAGGGATAATGGCAGCCTTGAGAGTATTGTGAAGCAATGGCCATTCTAGAATTTGGGGGAGATTCGCAAGGAGTGGACTACAACTAGTTTCAGTGCTTTTAAGAGACACACACACACACACACACACACACACACACACACACACACACACACACACACACACACACACACACACACACACACACACACACACACATGCTACAACTGTCGCATTCCTTGTTGTCTCTGGTTTAGCAGTGGCTTGACACATCAGAAGCAACTTACCTTGGCTAGAAAGAAAAAGGACTGGACTGTTGCTCAGTGGTTCAAAGTCGTCTTTTCAGATGAAAGTAAATTTTGCATTTCATTTGGAAATCAAGGTCCCAGAGTAGGGAGGAAGACTGGAAAGGCACATAATCCAAGTTGCATGAGCTCCAGTGTGAAGTTTTCAGTCAGTGATGATTTGGGGAGCCATGTCATCTCCTGGCATTGTCCACTGTGTTTTCTCAAGTCCAAAGTCAGCACAGCCCTCTACCAGGAAATTCCAGAGCACTTAATTATTCCTTCTGCTGACCAGCTTTATGGAGATGCTGATTTCATTTTCCAGCAGGACGTGGCACCTGCCCACCCTGCCAAAAGTACCAATACCTAGTTTAATGATCATGGTATCACTGTGCTTGATTGGCCAGCAAACTCTCCTGACATATACCCCATAGAGAATCTGTGGGTATTGTCAAGAGGAAGATGAGACGCCAGTCTCAACAATGCAGACGAGCTAAAGGCCACTTTCAAAGCAACCTGGGCTTCCATAACACCTGAGCAGTGTCGCAGGCTAATTGCCTCCATGCTGCACCGCATTGACGCAGTAATTAATGCCAAAGGAGCGCCGACCAAGTATTGAGTGCATGCTATACTGTACATGGACATACTTTTCATTACGCCAACATTTCTGTAATAGTCCTTTATGTTATTGGCCTTATGTAATAATCTAATTTTCTGAGATACTGAATTTTGGATTTTCACTAGCTGTAAGCTATACTCATCATTAAAAGAAAAATGCTTGGTGTGTGTGTGTGTGTGTGTGTGTGTGTGTGTGTGTGTGTGTGTGTGTGTGTGTGTGGTGTGTGTGTGTGTGTGTGTGTGTGTGTGTGTGTGTGTGTGTGTGTGTGTGTGTGTGTGTTGTGTGTGTGTGTGTGGGATTTGGCTGATAGCAGCAGGAGTCTATGGCTCCCACTGCTCTGTGTAGCTTGTGAGTGAGAGGAGAGCTGGGTTTCCGGCAGAGCTAGTGCTGGCTCATGAGATGCCGGGTAATTGAGGGTGAGGAAGAAGTAGTGGGGTGTTTTTTACTTTAATATAGGGACTGTATTAAGGTAAAACACCTGTCGATTTTAGAACCACGTTAAAAGTGATTCTTTTCTCATTTAGCTATCTCCCAAATGCAACATTTCTTCATCCCCCCCCCCCCCTTTTTTTTTTTTTTTTTTTTGTTTGATCCTGTAATGGATTATGGGATTTGTAGTGTGAAAATGATCCCAACTTATGTGCACTGCTCCTTTCACAATAGCAAGTGAGGGAGAAAAAAAAGGTTTGACAGCTCAGGACTTGCAAAAAAAAAATAAAAAAACTGAAACGGTTTCATGAAAAACAAATTAAGTAATTGATGGTGTGTGGATTATTTTTGGGGAAAAAAGGATGCCATTTATTGTTGCTTGAAGAGGCAAGATGGCGCAGACTCTTGACTGACCAACTAAGGATATTTTGTTCATATGAGACCATCTGGGCATTCCAGACAAACTAAAAACTTTTTAATGTAGCGGCCAAAACCCCTAGGGGTGGCCTTGACTTTTCTGGGCTTACCAATTACCTCCTCGTAGCTCGTCCTTCGTTGTCTAGGGTTCCCAGGGTTAGTACCCAGTAACTTCAGAGCTGACACACAAAGTCCTTTTTGAGGATTTTTATTTTGCAGAAGTAACATCCAACAGTAGCACAGTCTCAGGTGGGAATAGAGGGCACGGGTGATAAAACTCAGGCACTTTGAACTGCAGACATACACTGAATGTCTCTAGTTAGCCCAGAGAGTAGCCACTCGCAACTGGGCACTTCACTGCTGGATAAACCTCTAGCCAGAGATTTAGCAGACAGCATGTGATCTGGAAAACGTAGCAAAGTCTCTGCCACAGACTAGGTTGTAACTGAAGATAAATAGCAACTCAGCACCCAGGCTCTTACCGAGCAGCCAGCTTGTTGGCCCTCCTCTGAAGAGTCCTCCCCTGGTCACTTGTACGAGTTGCTGTGTCCCTCCAATACCGAGTGCGCACCGGGATGCCTTTGAATCCTCCTTCAGTTACTGGGCCTAGAACTAGACAGTTCCGTCCGTTACCCAGCCTCGGATCCCCACCCCAGACCATGAGGGCCTCCGGGGCTGGTCAGGGTGACCATGCTCGCGGGGACAGCAGACACTCCTGGGCCCGGGACCCCTCACGGGGCTGCCCCGGACCGGAACCAGGAATCAAAGCAGCAGCCGAACCCCGAACACGTGACTTCAGCACCTTAAATACCCCTTTCCAGACTACGCAGCGGGGCCAGGTGCGCCCACTGATTGGCTTTGGGAAAGATTGGTACCTAAGGGCTCTTTCACACGGGGCGGATCAGTGCTGATCCGCCCCCCGTGGATAGCCGCTTTCTCAGCGGGGATCGCCGGAGTGATCTCCGCTGAGCAGGAAGATGACAGGTCCGTCTCTGCACTCCGTGCAGGGACGGACCTGTCAGAGCGCCGCTCTCCCCTATGGGAGATCGGGTGACGACGGACCGTAGAGTCCGTCGTCACCCGATCCGCTCTGCAGACGGATGAAAAAATTGGGTTTTCCTCCGTCTGCAGAAACGGAGCAGAGCGGGCACGAACGAGAGCGGGTGTCAGCGGATGCTCATCCGCTGACACCCGCTATCCCATAGGGATACCTGTATGTCCGTTTTTCATCCGAATACGGAAGGATGAAAAACGGACATACGGTCCGTCCGTGTGAAAGAGCCCTTACACGTCCAACCAGGCTTGGTTCTCAGCCTGTCACAGGTGTCTCACTGCACCTATGACCAAGCGGAACTTCAGTACAGCCCAGCCAAACTGATGCCAAAGTAAAACCTGTACAATTAACCCCTAGAACCCTGTTTAAAGTTCTGGGAAAAACTAAATTTACATCGATCGCGCACACTTTAATAAAGTGTGGGCGCTACATACATTTTTAATATTTTAAAGCAAACTCCTCATTCATGTTTCCATGCTTTATTTTGTTAAGAGATCACTTTGAAAAACACCCCCCCCCCCCCCCCCCCCCCCCAGCATTTCTGGCCATGGTCATCTTGAATAAGGGCAAACGATTCATGTAGCATTTACTTCCTGGAATCCATCTGCTCTTAGCTTAAGCATGCAGGCAGGCAGGAGGATGTGCTTAGCTGAGAAAAGCCCCTCCTCCCATCCTGTGTCAAATAAGGTTGTAAGTACACGGTGGCTGCCTGCTCCTTAACAACCAGCTATTCAGTCTGTTAAGGAGAAGAAAAACTCAAAACACATGCAAACACATGTGTGCAAAACGCACTGGAAAACTGTGTGAACCTAGCATAAGGCCCCTTTCACACTGGGGCGGTTTTCAGGCGGTACAGCGCTACAAATGGCGCCTGTACACCGCCTGAAAAAACCGGCCCCATTCACTTCAGTGTGAAAGCCGGCGGGCTTTCACACTGGAGCGGTGCGCTAGCAGGACGGCAAAAGTCCTGCTAGCAACATCTTTGGAGCGGTGTATTCACCGCTCCTTCCCATTGATTTGAATAGGACACCGCGGCAATACCGCCGCAAAGCGCCGCTACGGCGGCGCTCTGCGGGGGATTTTAACCCTTTTTCGGCTGCTCGCGGGGGCTAAAACCGCACCGGTAGCGGCCGAATCCCGTGGGCAATACAACGGTAAAGCAGCGCTAGATATAGCGCTGCTTTACCGTCACCGCGGCTCCCGCCCCAGTGTGAAAGGGGCCTTAGGGCCGATTCAACCACCACATCTAAAGACTGGAAATTTTCGGGATTGGGGCATAGATATGATACAAGATGAACCAACTCCTCCACGGATGAAAGAGGCAAATTCGGTCTTTTTGAAAAATTTGACCTAGATGACCAAATAATTCGGTGCAATGATTTCGACCTTTTGATGGTGGCAAAGAAGAGATTGCTTGCAGATGTAAGTCCTTAAAATTTATGAAGCAATTCAATTTTTAGGTCTGTTATCTGCTACGTTTTTTGGTTTAAAAAAAACAATGAGGGTATATTGATTGGGTTACGCAGTGTTTCTCAACCCTGTCCTCAAGTACCCCCAGCAGGCCATGTTTGCAGGTTTTTTTTCTTTCGAGTCAATGGCTTGGTATTGTGGACAGCTGTTTTATCTAAGAGAAATTCCCAAAACTTGGCCTGTTGTGGGGGCTTGAGGACAGGGTTGAAAAGTTATTGGTTTACGTGAACTTTATAACTTCTACAAACTATGGTATATATTGAATATATATTTAATTTTTTAATCGTCTTATAGCAGAACTGCAATATTCCAGTGACACTAATTCAGTGATCAGTGCTAAAAATATGCACGGTCACTGTACGAATGACACTGGCTGGGAAGGGATTAAACATCTAGGGCCATCAAAGGGTTAACTATATGCTTAGCCAGTGTGTTTGTGTATACAGTGTGTTTATTTCAAATGGTTTCCAGTGCCCTGTGTCCCCCTCCCTGCCTGTCTGCTCGTGTCAGCGCCTGCCCCACCCCCGGCTCCTAATACACTCATATTGTGTATAAAATGCTCCTCTCCCCTCTGTAATATTACAATAAGCTCCCCTGTGTCTGTTATATAATCTGCTTAAAACAACGGCTCCCTGCGACCACGTGACTCCTCGGCTCTTTCCTCTCCTCCGCTGATGTCAGCGGCAGTGCTTAGCCCCACCCGCTGGAACGATCAGCCGGGCAGAGGCGAAAGGAGGCATCTGAGCACCGCGAGCCGATGTGTTATTGGTACAGATGAGCATATTTATTATATAACACAGGGGCACGTATTGTAATATTAGAGGGGATAAGGAGCATTTTATAGAAGTGACTTGACAACCACTTTAAGCTTTCAGTGCATATACTTCACGAGACCCATGTGCTCTTTTGAGCAGCAAATGGTTTTGGAGTACTAGTGAAAAGACTTGCCATTTTTATGTGCTGGAGTTTCATTTGACAGCCAATGGTGCCCTAAAGGAATCAGCTGGTACCCAACTAATTTTTTTATTGGTGTGAGTGAAAGCACAACTTCTCTAGTTCTTTAAAAGTGCCTCCTGGCTCCAAGGTTCAAGTGACTTGTTCTAGATTGTGAATGAATTTGACTTAGCCGATAGCCTATTTTGGCACTTTGTGTGAAATGCATCAGCAAGTTTTGTGTGTTGGTACTATTTGTTCTGGATTAGGGCATTGCATGATCCAGTGTTTTCATTGCAGTGCATTTTCAATGAGTGCTGCTAGGAGGTTGTGCAGCTGTAGCACTGTGTGCTTCTTGCTTCATATATTCCACCTCCTTCTGTTTGTTTTCCCAAGCTCACTTCTGATGCTCACAGCATTGAGATGCCCTTTTGAAAGTTAATTGGATATTAACATAAGCAATAAACAGTAAGCCAAAGTGAATAGATTCTTTTTAAACTTTCAAACAACTATTTTAATGGAAATGTAAACCCAGCTGTATCAAGGCTACCTTGGCCTACTTGAAATGGCAGCATAAAAGTAGGCTCCATGGCAACAAGGCAGCTTTATGTTTATGTCTATGACTAGTAAAGCAGGATGAAAGAAGTCCCGCAGTATTATTCATTATGTTCATTGGCTTCTAAAAAGCATCTAGCGACAACATAAAGTGGTACTTGACTCTCTTCTAATTTCCAGTGTCTTTACTCTGTTTTCCTGAGGTTGAAGAGGGGGGGGGGAGGGTAGGATTTGGGGGAAATGTAATTTGCAGCGACTTCCTGCAAATTAAAAATATCATTCAAATCCATATTAGTCGATGTCTGTCGTATATGCACTGTTATGCCTTTTATGAATTTGCAGGTACATAGTTTAAAATTAAAATCAAGCTGCAGACTCTTTGTGGATTTAGATGGTGAGTTGATTGTGCATCTGAGCAAAACAAAGAATGCCCTAACAAGATGTTTTATGAAGAGGGCTTCAGAAAAGAGCTCAGATACCAAATAGCTGTGTAATCCTTGCTTCATTGTTCTGGGGCAGTTGTTTCCCACAGTCTCATATTTTTTACCCAGTTTTAAAGCATTCTACAAGTATAGGTCCTCAACTCCCACCATTTTCCTCAATGGACAGTTTGAAACACGAGGCTTAGTTACGTTTAAAGTGAACCTGGCCTGGCCTAAGAGGTTTCTAAAGTAACAGTGCTTAGGTGCATGCCTTGTGGTACCTATAATAGCTTTAAACCGATTCCTGTAAAGCCCTCTTGGTTTCTATGCCCAGACCGTGCATGGAGTCTTAACATCTGCCCAAGCTGAATCCAAGTCTTTTCCCCCTTCTTGTCTTGGTTTTGTATGAGGAAGTGGGTTAATCTCAACCTCGGCAGAAGTTGATAATCTAGAGGAAAAAGGGAAGTTTGGATGGCCGCACTTCAGCAAAAACTTCTTTATTAGGCAAAATATAAAATCCAAAGTAGTGACATCTCATGCGATACAGCAAAACAGCAACAGTAGCTTACGCGTTTCACGCCTCAAAGGCGCTTAGTCATAGCTAAAGATAGAATGCAAAAAACAAAACATATATAGCTAAAGTCAGGTGACCGACATTGACTAAACAGCCAATCAGGGCACTACAGCTTAATCATTCTGGTGATTGCATTCAAAAGATCTCACCTGGCTGCAGCAGCCCACACCCAAATCCCAAAAGAAAAAAACATTGGAATAAAGGTATGGGTGGGACAGCCAGGATAAAGACCAACAACAAATTACATGCCAATAAAATGTATATAAATGTGTGGTTAGTACAAAAATACAGAAAAAATACATACAAAGAGAATAAGTATGTGTACAAAAACGTAGGTGTCAACATTGTGGTCCACTGTATAAAGGCTGCAAAAACAAGGGTATATGCACAATTCAAAAAAAGAAAAACATAATTAAATCTGAAGAATATGTACATAACATCCAAGATGGGAATGGGTAAAAGATGATACAAAAGAGACCGGCACAAACTTCCAATATGAAAAAACGGGATACCGTATACAATGAAGAACAACCCACGTAGATGTTTGAGGTAAAACCAAAAATGGCAAAATTCCAAAATGCAGCACAACACAAAATCGCATTAGGAGTGTAAAAAAGGAACCCACATCTGTCACCGCAATAGGATTTAAAATGGCGGTAGATGAGGATCTATATAACCATTCAGGCTGTGCTGTGGCATATGGAACATAGCATGTAAAAAGTAAAAAATATATGTAAGAATATATACACGCATAGAATATATATAAAAATACATATATATATATATATATATATATATATATATATATATATATATATATATAAAAATACATATATATAGGTACCCTGAAGGAATTCAAAATATGATAATAACACTACATTAATTTGAATTGAAACCCCAAATAAACCTATATAATGAAACCTGCGAGTCTGTATGGATGAACTGTGTATATGACACAGAATGCAATGAATGTAATAAAAAAGGAACGGGATGTACATACAGCGATTCAATGTGAATCGCAAGCAAATATGTGACCAAAAAATATATATGTATATGATCAGGAAATATATGTATATAAGGAGTTCCCGTGTTATTAGCGACACATGAATGTAAAAAATGCCAAAAAAATGCAAAAGATGCAAAAAATCTGAGCAAATAGAAACCCCGTGTTTATGGCACTGAAATGAAACCTAAAGAGAGAAAGTCCAATGTAAAATATACTGTGTAATAAAGTATATAATATATAGAAGTCTACAGAATAGACCTCCATTTATAATATAAAATCAGTAAAGCCCAATAGTAAATGGAGGAAATGGATGTCAAAGCTGGACTATAGAACAGCAGTAGAGCCTTATTAATACTATAAATCTAGAACAGATCACAAGATCGTGGTCCATAGATGTATATAGCTTGTGTAGCTAAACATTTTTATATTAATCTCTCTCTTCGGTGGGATGCATGGCGAACCGTTGAAGTACCTATTGAATCAACGGTGATGTCATGTGACATGCGACATGCAACATGCGACTAAAGAAAGGTGTTTTTACTAGAAGGATAATAATGACAAGTGCTAATTGCAAAGAATGTCATTATGATTGTCAGTGCCAACAAGGAAGGAAACAGAAAGAAGAAAGAAAGAATAGTAGTGAAGGGGGGAAAAAAAAAAAATAAATGAATAAAGAAAATGCAGTGAAAGGAAGCAAGGAAAGTTGTTACATAAAAAGATATAGTGGGCAGAGGGACCCCAAAAGAATTGGTGCTATTCGTAAAAGTGGGAAAAATCCCACTCAAAGTTCATTCCTGCAGGCTGTCTAGTGTTTAAATTAAAAATCCATTTAACCTCTTGCTTACACAAGAGCCCAAATTTGTCCCCTCCTCTAGGTGGTTGTATGATTTTATCAACGCCCTGAATGCGCAAACTAGATGTGTCACCTGAATGAAACTCATTCCAATGTCGGGCTACATTGGTACCGTGTTCTTTGTCAATGTCATAAAGATGATCATATAAGCGGTCCTTTAATCTACGGATAGTTCTGCCAACATATTGAGTTGAACATGTAAGACAGGTAATCACATAAATGAGATAGCGTGTATTACAATTAATAAAGGATCCAATTTTAAAGGTTTTGCCTGTAGAGGAGGAGGTGACGGTGTCGCCACCCTTAATGAAGGGACAGTATACACAGGAATTGCCTCCACATCTAAAGGTACCCTTAAAATGCATCCAATGGGAAGGGGGATTTTTGCTGCAAAAGTAGCTAGGGGACAAAAGACTGCCTAAGGACGGTGCTCTCCTAGAGACCGTACGTATGCCTTTAGTGAGGATTTTAGAATAAATTGGGTCATTGGACAAAATTGGAAGGTATTTAGTTACAATTCTACCTATTTTTTGAAATTCCAAACTATATGGGGTAGAAAAAGTAGGGATGGATTGAGATTTATCCTTACTGTTACATAAAACCGGTTTGTCAGCCAAAAGCTCCGCCCTGGATGCCTGACTGGCAATGCGAGAAGCACGATCGATAATGGACTTGGAATATCCTCTAGCTAGAAACCTCTCTGTCATTAGGCGAGCCTCCCGGACATATACATCCTGTCTAGTGCATAAACGGCGAAGCCGTAAAAATTGGCCTACCGGTATGCTTTTAATGGTGTGTGGCGGATGGCTAGAACTGGCAGACAATAGAGTATTCCCAGCTGTGGGTTTTCTATATAAGCTACTCACGATCTCATGGTTATCTCCCACGAGCCTCACATCCAAAAAATCAATGGTGACAGGATCATGATGTCCCGTAAATTTTAGATTCAATTGGTTGTCATTCATGTGAATTAACCATTGTTCCAAAGTGATGTGAGGGTCAGAGACGATAAACAGGAGGTCGTCAATGTAACGACAATAAAACTCTATGTCTGCTCGACGGGGACTTTCAGGTCCAAAAATGCGGGACCTCTCCCACCATCCCATGTATAGGTTGGCTAGGGAGGGTGAAAATTTGGCTCCCATAGAGGCCCCGCATTTCTGGAGGTAAAAGTCCCCGTCGAACATAAAAAAATTATGTGTTAAAAGATACTCCAAACATAAAACGATGAATTCCTGTGTAGCTAGGGAAAATCTGCCCGACTTTTTAAGAAAAAAGGAAACTGCTCGTAGACCTAGATGGTGAGGTATGGAAGAATACAAACTAGACACATCACAAGTAATCCAGCTGTAACCCTCTCCCCAAACCATGCCATCAAGTCTGGACAACAAATGTTTAGTGTCACGTAGGTATCCGGGTAGCTCCACCACCAAGGGTTGTAATTGTTGGTCAACCCATTGTCCCAGTCTTTCATTAAGAGAATTAATGCCAGCCACAATGGGTCTACCAGTAAGGGGTGTGAGGCCCTTATGGAGTTTAGGCAAATGGTGAAAGACTGGGACAACGGGGAAAGAAGGTATAAACATATCTTTCTCTCTTTCAGTAAAGAGACCCATACAAACTGCACGATCCAACAAAGAGGACAGTTCAGCTTTAAAGGTGGTGGTGGGATTCCCACTGAGTTTAATGTAAGTAAGGGGGTTGGAAAGTTGTCTAATAGCCTCATTGCGATAAGAGGTGGCGTCCATAACGACTACCGAACCCCCCTTATCAGCATTTTTTATGACTAATTCACGATCAGCCCGTAATTTTTGAATGGACAATTTTTCATCTGGAGACAAATTATTAGCCACTTTGTTGGAGGTGTTGCGTGCCAGCGTAGTGAGGTCTCTCTCTACCAAGGTTTGATACATGTCCATGTTTTTACCTCGAGAATTAATAGGATAAAAATCAGACCTCATCTTAAATGATACTGTACTATGGCAAGCATCACCATCCTCCAAAACCGGATTGGACTCACTTGCCAAATCAACAAGGTCATTAAAGGCACAGACATCTTTGAATGATATGAGAGGGGAAAGGGTAGTCGTGAGTAGCTTATATAGAAAACCCACAGCTGGGAATACTCTATTGTCTGCCAGTTCTAGCCATCCGCCACACACCATTAAAAGCATACCGGTAGGCCAATTTTTACGGCTTCGCCGTTTATGCACTAGACAGGATGTATATGTCCGGGAGGCTCGCCTAATGACAGAGAGGTTTCTAGCTAGAGGATATTCCAAGTCCATTATCGATCGTGCTTCTCGCATTGCCAGTCAGGCATCCAGGGCGGAGCTTTTGGCTGACAAACTGGTTTTATGTAACAGTAAGGATAAATCTCAATCCATCCCTACTTTTTCTACCCCATATAGTTTGGAATTTCAAAAAATAGGTAGAATTGTAACTAAATACCTTCCAATTTTGTCCAATGACCCAATTTATTCTAAAATCCTCACTAAAGGCATACGTACGGTCTCTAGGAGAGCACCGTCCTTAGGCAGTCTTTTGTCCCCTAGCTACTTTTGCAGCAAAAATCCCCCTTCCCATTGGATGCATTTTAAGGGTACCTTTTAGATGTGGAGGCAATTCCTGTGTATACTGTCCCTTCATTAAGGGTGGCGACACCGTCACCTCCTCCTCTACAGGCAAAACCTTTAAAATTGGATCCTTTATTAATTGTAATACACGCTATCTCATTTATGTGATTACCTGTCTTACATGTTCAACTCAATATGTTGGCAGAACTATCCGTAGATTAAAGGACCGCTTATATGATCATCTTTATGACATTGACAAAGAACACGGTACCAATGTAGCCCGACATTGGAATGAGTTTCATTCAGGTGACACATCTAGTTTGCGCATTCAGGGCGTTGATAAAATCATACAACCACCTAGAGGAGGGGACAAATTTGGGCTCTTGTGTAAGCAATAGGTTAAATGGATTTTTAATTTAAACACTAGACAGCCTGCAGGAATGAACTTTGAGTGGGATTTTTCCCACTTTTACGAATAGCACCAATTCTTTTGGGGTCCCTCTGCCCACTATATCTTTTTATGTAACAACTTTCCTTGCTTCCTATCACTGCATTTTTTTAATTTATAATCTAGATACAGCCTTGGTCTATAATCTGTAAGGCTTCCTGTACATGGTTATTACACTCAGAAACAAGTCATGTGAAGCACGCTTTCAGGCTTTCGGCTAGGTTTACACATGTGCGGTTTCCCTGTGGCTGCGTAGCTCATGCACAGCAGCCCATTCATTTGTATCCACTGAAAACGTAGAAAAAGTCCCTGCACCGTTGCAGAAAATGCGGCCGCAGGCAAACCATATAGCACTGTGTGGTTTCCAGTATGGGGAAACCACTCTGCGTTTTTCAGTGCGTAGTGGTGCAATTAGGAATAATGGTACCCCCCCCCCCCCCCCCCCCATGCATCAAGTTTTCTGTGTGGGTGCTTGCGGATGCAGGAACATGTGCAGTCCCGCAGCAGTAACCACCCCCACATGTGCAAACCATTTTATTTTAAGTGTCAGCTCTTAATGACCTTGGCAACCAATCTTATTCATTCTTCTTCTTTTTTTTTTTTTTTTTTTTTTTATTATTCAGTTTATCCCTGATTTTAGAGAAATCTACTAGGCAACACAAACTGTAATTTATTTAAATGTTTATTCATGTATAGCATTTATAAAAAAAATGTTTTTACCAGCTGTCTGGCAGGGTACAGAGGCTTCTTGAATGCCGCCATACTTTTTTGAAAATCAGGGATTTTGCACTGATTAATGTGCCCCCCCGCCCTTCTTTTTTTTAACCACACTTTTTTTTATTTTATGTTTTCTATGGGGGGGGGGGGCATTCCCTCTCTAAAAGGAGGTCCCAGCAATCCGTCGGGAGATGGGATTGCTCCTTGTGGCTGCATATGACCAGAGGGTCTTGGGCACTGTCATACCTGAGGCCGGGTCTCGGGATGCTGCATTCGGGCAAATCCAGGGGAATTCTGACATCCCGCTACTTACGGACATTAATTCTGACACGAACAGTAACTAACACACTGGCACCTAAATTGAAACCAATACTGACTACACTAGGTCAAGCCCTGAACTATTTGATCTTTAGGCCTCTTGCACACTGCAGTTGAAAAAGCTCAATACAGCTTTTTTTAATTTTATTTTTTTTATTGTAATGAGCCTATGCACACTGGCACGTAAACAAGAGCCGTGCATTCTTCAGTTAGGAAAAAAAAATTAAAAAATCTGCCTCTTTGGTCACAAATTTACACCTTGTGCACAAATACGCACCTAAATGCCCATTTATATTGTGCAGAGCAAAAACGCGAGAGTTTTCGCGTGCGCAAACACATACGCACATTTTTACCACGATTTTTGTACAGGTCACCAATGTAAAAAACTGAAAATGCCTGTAATCTGCCCCAAAGAAGCTCTTGTTCTTCTTCTTTTTTTTTTTGAGCTTAAGGTGTTTTTCAGGCATTTTGCTTCAGGTGACAAAACGCTCAGATGTGAACAGGTGCCATTTGAAATTAATGGGATTTGTCGTTGTTTTTTTTTTTTTTTTTTGGGGCGTTTTACAATATGAAAACGATCAGGTGTGAATGCAGCCTGAATGATCACTGTGATAGCCAGTCAGATCGAGATCCAGGTCTCCTGGGTTCCGATTGTTAGTAGAGATGCGGGCCTGTCGCCGACAG
Organism: Lithobates sylvaticus; assembly: GCA_028564925.1. NCBI lineage: Eukaryota > Metazoa > Chordata > Amphibia > Anura > Ranidae > Lithobates > Lithobates sylvaticus. The sequence goes on along the minus strand of CM053028.1, from coordinate 272,088,944 downwards.
GCCGGTCCCTGTGCTGGGAGCCTGTGTAGGTTGTATACATATACAACCTACCTTAAAGGGAACTTGTGTCCAGGCTTTATACATTAAAGTATCTATGTATTTTGAATAAGCAGTAAAAGCACTTTAAAGCGGTATTAAACCCAAAAGCTATTTTTTATATATTTCAGCTTATTAGTTCTTAGTTATAGGGATGCTGAAAACCATTTAACACTGACATTGGGCTTACAATGATCATTCATTTATTTATGTAAAAACCTTTATCCCAAAAGAAAAACAAACTTTTGCTGTAACTGCATTCACACTAGTACAATTTCAGATGCAATTGAGTTGCACAGAATTACATGACATGGTGTCCGTTTCACATCAATGCAACTCGGAACAGTGTGATTTTGGAAAAGGTTCCTGTACTACTTTAGTGTGATTCCAGTGCGAGTTGGGCCTCATAGAATATGCAAATTTTATCAAAGTTGCATTCAAGTTGCACTACATAATCCCAGTGTGAACCTAGCCTAAAACACTGTGTCGCATCCAGAGGAATCGTATAAAGGGTTTTTTTTTTTTTTCAAGACCTTAAAATAATTATATCACAATACATAAACAAAAGCCTGTGACAACACGTCCACACCAGCATTGGACCGGTGTTCTGTCTGTCACAGGCGCTGGGTCAGGAGGCGGGACTATGTGTGATCGCAAGTAGAGGCAATTCAAATGTAAGCTGTTACAGCGAGCTATCCCCGCTCTGTAATCCAGCCTGCTCTCCTCTTCCTCATGCTCTCTTCACCTGTGATGATCCAGCCGCCCTCTCTTCCCCTGTGGTGATCCGGCTGCCCTCTCTTCCTCCACACTCTTCCCCTGTGATGATCCGGCCGCCCTCTTCCTCCACTCTCTCCTACCCTGTGATGATTCGACCGCCCTCTCTCTTCCTCCGCGCTTTCTTCCCCTGTGGTGATCCGGCTGCCCTCTTTCTTTGCGCTCTCTTCTCCTGGGCGAATGGCTCCCATTCAGCCCCGCCTGCCGGCGCTGCTCACCCCCCCCCCCCCCCCCCCCGCTCCTAGGCAGCTCACAGCAGCCATAATTTTCCACTTGTCAAAGGTATTGGGATGTCTGCCTTTTCATGTACATTAACTTTAATGGCATCCCAGTTTTTGTCCGTAGGGTTCAATATCGAGTTGGTCTTCCCTTTGCAGCCAGAACAGCTTCAACTGTTCTGGGAAGGCTGTCCACAAGGTTTATGAGTGTGTCTATGGGAATGTTTGACCATTCTTCCAGAAGTGCATTTGTGAGGTCAGGCACTGATGTTGGACGAAAAGGTCTAGCTCGCAGTCTCCGCTCTAATTCATCCCAAAGTTGTTCCATCTGGTTGAGGCCTGGACTCTCTGCGGGCCAGTCAAGTTCCTCCACCCCAAACTCGCTCATCCATGTTTTTTATGGACCTTGCTTTGTGCATGGGTCCAAATCATTTGGTGGAGGGAGGATTATTGTGTGGGGTTGTTTTTCAAGGGTTGGCCTTGGCCTCTTAGTTCCAGTGAAGAGAACTCTTAAGGCGTCAGCATACCAAGACATTTTGGACAATTTCATGCTCCCAACTTTGTGTGAACAGTTTGGGGATGGCCCCTTCCTGTTCCAACGTGACTGCCCACCAGTGCACAAAGCAAGGTTCATAAAGACCAGTGCCTGACCTCACAAATGCGCTTCTGGGAGAATGGTCAAACATTCCCAAAGATACACTAAACATTATTTACAGCCTTCCCAGAAAAGTTGAAGCTGTTTATAGCTGCAAAGGGTAGGCCAGCTCGATATTGAACCGTACGGACTAAGACTGGGATGCCATTAAAGTCCCAACTCTTTTGACACAATAGTGTGTGTGTATATATATATATATATATATATATATATACATATATTTATAATTTCAAAGGATGAGGTGCACGTCGGTTACAGCAATATGTGCAATAGCAATGAAACTCTTTGTGAATGCAGTCGTGGTAACAGTTTTGGGCTAATACAGATCATGCCCTTCTTCAAAACCTCATGCCTAAAAAAAAAAAAAAAAAAAATTACCACATACATGGTAGAATATATAGCGCATCATCACTCTATTAAACAATTTGGAATCAATTGATTAGTAGAACATTGTATGAAACTCTTTGTGAATGCATGATATGGTACAATCTTGAAATTCAAGATCAACAGGTGTGTCAATATTCTCACACCACACAGAATATATCAATCAGGAATCCTACATAGAAACAAAACAAAAAAAACAAAAAAAAAATGACAAATAAAATGAAAGAAGGAATTAAAGCGGAGGGAGGTTCGCACAAAAATGGAACCTCACGCTTTTTGGAAGCCCCCCTCTGGTGTCACATTTGTCACCTTACAGGGAGGAGGGGTGTGCAGATACCTCTATAATACAGGTATTGTACCCACTTCTGGTCATACGCCTCTTCTCAACCACCCCCCCCCCCCCTTGCTGTCTGCTGGGAAACACACGGGTCCCAGAGACAGCAGGGACCATCCGGATTGCAAAGCGCGACTCGCGCAGTAGGGAACCGGGAAGAGAAGCTGCAAGGCTTCACTTTCTGATTCCCTTACCGAAGATGGTGGCGGCAGCACCTCCAGAGCCGAGCGACAGATCAGATCAGCTTCGGTTGCCGACATTGCGGGCGCCCTGAACAGGTAAGTGTCCATATTTTAAAAGTCTGCAGCTGCAGTATTTGTATCTGCTCACCTCCTCTTTAAAGATAACATTAATAAAAACCAAAATATTTTATATGTTTAAATAAAAAGTCTAAAAACTGCCACACTTAATGGTGTACATAGACGTGATGCATGTCTACCATAAAAAAAAAAAAAAAATGAATAAGCAAGAATATATAATCCTGACCCTATAAACCATAAAAAGATATACCGAAGAAATAAATACAAATGGCCACAGGCGGCTCGTTTTGTTATACCGATGAAGACACAGCCTGGATATACACGGGCACCACGGGATCCAGGGATTTCCTCATTGAGTGTTTAGCCCCACAACTGACATGTAAGTTGGAAAAATCATTGCAACAACTTGCATCTATGGAGCTACATGAGATAACGCTAGTTGAGTACTACAAGTCACAGCTGATATCTCGTGGACTCAGGGTACGCATAGTGCCAACTTTATTTGCCCAAAACGAGGATTTCAAGAAAAGATTCACACAGCTAATCAACAAGTGCTCATTTGATCTAATTACTTTTATAGTGGAATTTTTACAGATGGAACATATCACGATTTCAAAGGATATTGCTGCCCTAGAGAGACAATTATCTGATCTAACAGGACAAGAGGAGTTTCTAAAAAACAAAAAACTTTGCATGACAAACTACTCGTACATTGGAAGAACATTAAGGCTAGCAAACAAGTCAAAATGGATCGGGATCGTGATGACTTTATTAACCACTTTACATCCGCGCTATGGCCGAATGACGGCCTCAGCGCGGATGTGAATTCCCATGAGGCCGTCATATGACGTCCTCCCCTGTGCACGCCCTATAGGGCGCGCGCAGTGATCACCGAGTCACTGAGACTCGGGTGATCAGCAATCCGAGCAAGGGGCGGGTCCCGGCCCCTTATCATGTGATCAGCTGTCAGCCAATGACAGCTGATCACATGATGAAAACAAAAGCTCGGTGATCGTTTTTTTTTTTTTTTTTTCTCACGCTGACAGCGGAGGAGAAAAAAAAAAGCCAATCACCGGCTTATTTTAAAGGGACATCGGTCCCTAAAAGTCCGAGGCAATTATGCCACATGTAATGCCCATAAGTGCCACCTTTCAAGACATTTTTGGGACCATTGGCATTAATTCAGCTATCAGTGCGATTTAAAAATGCATTGATTACTGTAAAAAATGTCACTGGCAGTGAATGAGGTTAACACTAAAGGGCAGTAAAAGGTTTGTGTGTCCTAGTTTGTGTTCTAACTGAAGGGGGGAGGGGACTGTGCAGAGAAACTATCAGATCGCTGTTCATACTGTGTATGAACAGACGAGCTGTCAGTTCTCCCCTCAGAGGACCGGAAACTGTGTGTTTACACACACGCACAGTTCCGGGTTCTCCGTGTTCCCTGAGCGATCGCGTGAGCCCGCATCGGCTCGGGGAGCGAGCACGCACCCCCTAGTGGCCACAGGGCAAAGCGACGTTGCATAACGTTGTTTCACCCAGCCGTGCCATTGTGCCGCGGCTGGTTGGCATGTGGTTAAAAATGTCTTTAGTAAAGAAGAGATTATGATGAGCACAAATCATAATAAAATATGCAGTGCCTGATGGCAAGTTTTAAACTGTGAGAGCAAAGCCTACCTGTTCCATATTTCAGTTTTTTATCCATGTATTCCGGTACTGCATCAGTCTATCCTACTTTGTAATGTCAGTACTTTGGTGATTTGATTCCCGCTTTTGATGCAGGAGCGGTATTTCCAAAACAGACACAGACTTAGACTTCTTTCTTTGCCTTCGATAGTCTGAAAAGCCAAGAAGTTTCTCAAAGCTACTAATCCTGTTCAACCTACTTTAGAAATTTGAATGTTATTGGTTAAAATGGGAAGCAAGATGGAGAAAGTTGCATCGCACAAGGTTCAGGAAGAATACTCGGTAACCCAGTGAAGTGCACTCTGGATTCTGGCTACAGTGGATTACACAAAACTCGGATGAACATTAGTAACTAGTTTGCTTTATCTTGTTGCCTATAGACTTGTTCTTTAAGACCTAATCTAATCGACATCCTGAGACTTTCCTGTCTCTATAGTTTGTACTTTACTGGTATGACTTTTGTGGGGAATTTCCAGGGTTTTAATGGTTTTGTGAAAAAAAAAAAAAAAAAAAAATGTAAAACTGAAATTCACCTATGCAGGAATTGTATGTTTTTTGTGTGTGCTTTTTTTCTTCCTTTTTCTGTTTCACGCCCATCATTATGTCAAAAGTTCAGAATGAGGAAAATGCATGGTAAAATGAGATGAATTGGCACTTCTACTCCTTGTATTGTATATGTAAACTTGATCTGTTATTTCAGAGATTAACTTTATAGACTTCCTTACTCAGTGTATGAAAATTTCTTCTAAACAGCCTTCCCAAACTTGATCTTTACAGGGTCACTAGAAGAGAGCAGCTAATCCTCTTTTGTAAAGTAATTTGAGAGGAGGGACTTTTGAAATGCAAAATATCACCTGCAGAAAACACTAAGCTGTAAAGACTTCTATCTTCTCTACTTTTCTCTGACACCAAACATGTAGAGTTGAAGTCGGGTAAAAAGCCAGCTGATACCGTTCTTAATACCAGATTTTACTATTTTGCCATCTTCATGACCACTTTACTCCTGCCTAGTGAATAAAAAAAAAAAGCCTTGTTTTGCTTAAAACATACCGTTCACAGAACGTAAATGCCAGCATGCACTCGTGCCACATTATTCTCACATAAAAAAAAAAATATATCTTACATTAGATTGTAAGGTAAATTAAAACATGCCTCTTCTCTTCTGATTGGGTACTTTTGTGTGATGCCAGGAGAATGCTAAAAGGCATAGGCTGACAAGTACTTTAGCAGTACTAAAATCCTAGTAGTACTCTGACTTTTGAACCTGTGCCCCTCCTCTTATGAGAACCACTTGTTCTTGTAGGAAAGATTATTATTTATTTTTTTATTGGTTACATATTCACTAAGAGTTAAATAACTGACAAAATGCGATAAAATAGCACTTGAGGTAAATCTATTTTGAAAGTGCAATTCACTAAGAATTTTGCGTTTTTAAATAACGAATGCAGTATTTGTTTGAGCTGCAATTATTTTTTTCATGTGGTAATTTACTGCATTGAGCTAGTTGCTAAAGAGCGGGCTGTGAAGCCGGGCTACTCGCTGTCTGCTGAATGTAAAAAAAAAAACAAAAAAAAAAAACCATGCCGGCAATTAAAAATAATGGAACAAAAAAATTTGGGGTTTCATGCAAGTGAATAAAGACAGTGCAAGAGTTTTTTTTAACAATTCCCTTTGTGACATCACTGACTCCAGCATGCAGTGGTCGGTGTCCTGCCCATAGCTATTTAAGAAATGTCACACTGCTGGGAAGGCAGACTGCAAGAGCGTTTTCTGGCGAGCAGAGTTTTTATTTTTTTCGGGTCCGGCTGTGGTGGCCGGCATCGCGATTGATGGATCTACATGATGGGAAATTTTTATTTTCTAATAAAGGAATTGTCAACTTTTTGTACAGGTTTTTTATTTTTTTTTATTTTGCAAAAACATGTAATTTTTCTCCTTCCTTGATGGGCACCGATGGGCTGCGCTGGTGGACACTGAGACGGCACTGATAGCTGGCACTGGGTGGCAGTGATGGGCACTGATCAGCACTGGTAGGTGACACTGATAGGCAGCACTGCTAGGTGGCACTGATTGGCACCACTGGTGGGGCATTGATAGATGGCACTTGTGGGCACTGATAGGTGGCACCTGATTGCTGGCACATATGCACTGTAGGCACTGATTCGTGGCACTGGCAGGCGATACTGGTGGGCACATATGAGGCTCTTCCTCTTCGGGACCGATGTCCCTTCAAACAGAAGCCGGTGATCAGCTTTTTTTTTTTTTTCTCCTCGTTGTCAGCTTGATTAAAAAAAAGATTACTGATCTTCTGTTTACATCACATGATCAGCTGTCATCGGCCCCTTACTCAGATCTGTGATCACCCGAGTCTGACTCAGGTGATAAAACCCCTTCCCCTTAGGGGGGCCTGGGGTGTGGCGACCCTGCAAAGGGGAGGACGTCAATAGACATACTCCTGGCAAAGCAGATCCGCGCTGTAGCTGTCATTCGGCTACAGTGCGGATCTGAATCGGTTAAAGGGGGCTTTCAGATTCCAAACCCCCTGCCCTTATTCCCCCACAGCCCAGGGTTGTGGGGAAGAGGCCCTTGTCCAAGGTGGACAAGGTGCTATGGGGGGGCAAGCACCCTGCCCCAAAGCAACCCCCCCCCCCCCCCCCCATGTTGAGAGCATGCGGCCTGGTATGGTTCAGGAGCGACAACGAGTGCCCACTCCTTTCCCGACCTGCCAGGCTGCATGCTTGGGTGAGGGTCTGGTATGAATTTTGGAGGTGGGGGAGGAGGAAATGACCTTGCCTATTGCCTTCCCCGATGGAAGACTGGAGAAGAAGCAGTGAGGCGAATGGCGGCAGAGGAAGCCACTTGGCTGACATTTTAAATTTACTCCAGGCAGCAGGATCAGAGAGGAAGTGGCTCGTGGGTCTAACACAGGTGTGTGCTTGCTTGGGGGTGATTCAAGATCTACTATATGATGATTACACACGGTATCTGTCTGCAGAATCTACACATTTTGGCATTGGTAACATGTGTGGCACTGTCTCTGCAGGCAGCACATGCGTTATGGCATTGGCATGTCCCACTGTTAAGTTGCTGATCGCCACAGTTACTAGTAAAAATAAATACATACACATCCCCATAGTTTGTAGATGCTAAAAATATCACTTGAAGACAAACCTGCACTTTGTTTCAAGGCGGGGCAGGGGTGGAGCTGAAGGAGGGACCAGGGGTGGGGCTGAAGGGGGACCCATGATTTATATCAGTGGCCCTGTCTACAATGGTGGGAGCTTACTGACCAAAGGAGCAGATTGATGACTGAGCCGTCTGCTGCCACATTTTATTGCTCAGTTAACGATTTCTGCCTGGATTAAGCTGTACTGTCTGAGTGCAATGGAGTTTCAAGAGCTGTTAATGCCTACCTGGATTACAAGACTACCTTTTTTTTTTTTTTTTTTTTTTTTTTTTTTTTAAAGAATTATAAATTTGTTAGCAGGCATGGACTTCACATACTGTACATGTTTTGAAACAGTTTCTTTTGTATTTTTAAGGTTTAAATGCTGCTTATAGGTAGTAATAAGTTTAATGTTTACAATATATTGCTTGAAAAAATGGATCTCAACATCTCCCATCTTGATTTTGCAGACAAACCTCCCAATTTTCAAGTTGAAAGAATCTAGTGTCCGCAGAAGATACAGTGACTTTGAATGGCTAAGGGGTGAGCTTGAAAGGGAAAGCAAGGTAAGTAATTTGGATGAATAGCTTATTTAACCACTTACGGACCGGCCTATTTTTTCAGACTTAGTGTTTACAAGTTTAAAACTTTTTTTTTTTTTTTTGCTAGAAAACTTACTTGGAACCCCCAAACATATATTTCTTTTTTCAGACCCCCCTAGAGCATAAAATTGCGGTCGTTGCAATACTTTGTTACACCGTTTTTGCGCAGCGGTCTTGCAAGTGCATTTGTTTTGGAAAAAGTACTTTTTTTTTTAATTAAAAATAAAACAACAGTAAAGTTAGCCCAATTTTTATTTTTTATATTGTGAAAGATATTGTTACGCAGAGTAAATTGATACCCAATATGTCACGCTTCAAAATTGCGCCTGCTTGTGGAATGGCGACCAAACTTTGACCTTTAATCTCCATAGGCGACGTTGAAAAAATTCTACAGGTTACCAGTTTTGAGTTAGAGGAGGTCTAGTGCTAGAACTATTGCTCTCGCTCTATTGATCACGGCGATGTTTGAACACTGTTTTTCATATGCGGACGTAACTTGCGTATGCGTGTGCTTCTGCGTGTGCGCCCAGTGGGACGGGCCACTTTACATTTATTTATTTTTTTTGACACTGTCCTTTAAAAAAAAAAAAAAAAAAAACACTGTGTTTTTAATAAAAAAAAGCATGACAGGACCGACCTTAAATGTAAGATCTGGGGTCAAAAAGACCTTGGATCTAACATTAAGACCCCTTTCACACTGAGGCGCTCTTCAGGCGCTTTTACGCAAAGAAAAAGGGCCTGAAAGGCTCACGAAAACATATTTTCATTAAAATCAATGAATGCTTTCACACCGGGGCAGTGCTCTGGCAGGGCGTGGAAAAAAACGCCCCCCTCCATGGTAATGAATGGAAAGCTCTTAAAAAGCGCTGGAAAAGCTCTCCAAAAGCGCTCAGCGTTTTACTGGCTGTTTAGAAACGCCTCAGTGTGAACGGGGCCTTAGGCTGCTTTCACACTTGTGGCGTCATCAGTAAAGTGGCGCCATTTTTAGTGGCGCTTTACCAGCGCTAGCAGGGCGCTTTTAACCCCGGCTAGCGGCCGAAAAAAGGGTTCGGCTGTGCTTCCCGTTGATTTCAATGGGCAGGGATGCTTTAGGAGTGGTGTATACAGCGCTGCAAAGATGCTGCTTGCAGAACTTTTTTTTTTTACCGTCCTGCAAGCGCACCGCTCCAGTGTGAAAACACTCGGGCTGTCACACTGGAGTGAGAGGCGAGGCTCTTTACAGGTGCTATGTTTAGTGCTATAGCACCTGTAAAGCACCTCAGTGTGAAAGCAGCCTTACACTAAAATGCAATTAAAAAAAAAAAAAAAATGGATAAATGTTTTTCCCTTTTAAGACAATTGGACAGAAGTGACGTTTGACATCCACCATCCAATGGTGTGGAGCCGAGCGGGGCCCATCTTTCCTTCACTCGGTATCCAGTGAGGGGAGAGGACCCGATCTTCTCCACCACTACCGACAGCTCCGGTAAGCGGTGAAGACCACCGGAGGGAGTGGGCCCTCTCTCGCCCCTGATTAAAAGTGATCTCACTGCGAATCCGCCGCTTATCTGAAAGAGCACCGCCCGCTGTTGAAGAGGATACCGAGGTTATGGCAGATAGCTATAATGTAATGTTATTGTAGCTTACAATACAAATAATTTGTTCATAAATTTAGCTAAACCGAGTGTGACGACAATTTAATTCCCGAAGTGCCTGCAACGTAGCACTGTGGTTGGTGAGTCTAGCAGCCATTTGTACTTGAGTGTGTTCTAACATACACTCGCCCAGTTGATTCAGTCTTTACAGTTTAGTAGAAGAAATAATAAGTGTGTTTTACGTGCTGTTGGAAAATGAGACTGTATGATGACAGTAATCTGGAGCAGTGGCTTAACATTACATTTTGCATGAAAAATTGCCAAAAGTGTTAATGAAACTTTAGCTCTGTTGCAACAGGCTTATGGTGAATATCCCATGAAGAAATCAACTGTTTTTGAATAGCATAGGTGGTTTAACCACTTAAGCCCCCGACCAATTTGCAGCCAAACGACCAGGCCCCTTTTTGCGATTCGGCACTGCGTTGCTTTAACTGACAATTGCGCGGTCGTGCGACGTGGCTCCCAAACAAAATTGGCGTCCTTTTTTTTTTTTCCACAAATAGAGCTTTCTTTTGGTGGTTTTTGATCGCCCCTGCAGGTTTTTTTTTTTTTTGCGCTATAAACAAAAAAATAGAGCGACAATTTTGAAAAAAATGCATATTTTTACTTTTTGCTATAATAAATATACCCAAAAAATATATATTAAAAAAAAGAGAAATTTTTTTCCTCAGTTTAGGCCGATGCGTATTCTTCTACATATTTTTGGTAAAAAAAATCGCAATTAGCGATTGATTGGTTTGCGCAAAAGTTATAGCGTTTACAAAATTGGGGATAGTTTTATAGCATTTTTATTTAATATTTTTTTTTTTTTACAAGTAATGGCGGCGATCAGCGTTTTTTTTTTTTTTTTTTTTTATTTTTTTTTTTTTTTTATTGTGACTGCGACATTATGGTGGACACATTTTTGTGACCATTGTCCTTTATACAGAAATCCAGTGCTATTTAAATGCACTGATTCCTATGTAAGTGAAGGAGTTAACCACTAGGGGACGGGGAGGGGTTAAGTCTGTGACGTCTGTGACGTGTGTGTGTGTGTGTGTGTGTGTGTTTTTTTTTTTTTTTTTATACAGTAGGGGGAGTGGCTTTATGTCTGACGTCGCTGATCGGCTTTCCCGATGACGGGGAACAGCCGATCAGTGACAGGCAGTGTAGGAAGCACGGGGAGAGGTTTGTTTACACAGACCTCTCCCCGTTCTTCAGCTCTGTGACCCGATCGTGGGACACCAGCAGTGATCGGGTCCGCTGGTCCCGCGGCCACGGTCACGGAGCTCAGGACCGGGTCGCGAGTGCGACCCACGGCTGGGCTCTTAAAGGGCCACGTACAGGTACGTGGTTATGTCCAGCCGTGCGATTCTGCCAACGTATATGTGCAGGAGGCGGTCCTTAAGCTGTTAAGGAGGGGCGGGAGGGTGACTGATGAGGTAAGAAGTGGTGCAGCCAAAAATGCAAAGGACGGATGCGAATGTGGACAGAGTACGAATCTTTGTACGCTCAGATCAAAGATTGAGTGTACGAATGATGGGCAAAAAATTGAACATTAACAGGGAAATAGTGCAGCAGATTTGGGAATGAGAGAGATTTCTGCAAAGATGGTTCCTTGAATCCTGTCAGAAGATCAGAAAGAACAATGGGTGTTTTATTAACGAAAGGCAAATCCACTTTGCACTACAAGTGCAAAGTGCACTTGGAAGTGCAGTCGCTGTAAATCTGAGGGGTAGATCTGAAATGAGGGCAAGCTCTGCTGGTTTTATTATCCAATCATGTGCAAGCTAAAATGCTGTTTCTTATCATACATCATGGGACACAGAGCCATAGTAGTTTCTATGTGGGTTATAGGCCACTTTCAGGTGATGGACACTAGCACGCCCTAAGACAAAAAATGCACTCCCTATATAACCCCTCCCACTACTGGGAGTGCCTCCGTTTTTTCACCAGTGTCTAAGGTGTTGGTCACGAGTGAAGATGTGCTGTGCTGAGCTCCACTGGAGCGGTCCTTGCTGGGGCTAGCGGATCCATTCAAAGTGTCTTTTTTTTTTTTTTTGCCGAATTGAATGGTACCCGGGCCTCGTATCTAAAGAAACAAGGTTTTGCCTGTAAACGCTTCTCTTTTCAGAGAGCTGGACCCCGGGATCCAGTACTTTTTGGTAGTAAGGCCATAAAGTTTTACTGGCGGAGGTGCTATTACAGGTCCGGGATAGTGGGTTTCCGCGAGGATCCCCAGCTCCTGAAGGTTTAACGGAACCCACCGTGAAGGGGGAAGATTGGGTCTGTTGGTTTACCACAGAAAACCCTGCGGCAGGAAAGGTAAGTGGAGTTTTCTAAGAAATTTTTTAAACTTTATTATCAATTATAAGATCAGTAAATCATGTCATGCCTATGTGTCACCACTGGGGGCTGTATTGAGCACTCACCGCCTCACGCTGAGAGCATGCTGTGTGACAGAGCTGATATGCTTCTTCCTCCAAGCAGACAGCAGGTCCTCCGGTAAGCTTGAGGGGGGGTTCTTCTCCCCACCAATTGCCCCCCCCCCCCGTGCTGATTGTCTTCCCCTCTTTATGGGTGAAGAAACGATTTACGTTCTTTAAAAAAACATCCCGAACCATGCTGCTTCATCCCGTGGGTCCCAGAGGACCTGTAGCCCGCCGCTTGAGCGGGAAAAGACTTTCTTTTAAAAGGAAAGTGGGGAAGAGCTGTAGGCAATGCGGGAGGGCGGGGCTTAGCGGTGTTGATGTCCTTCGACGTCCAACATGAGGCAAGGTTTTAAAAGCACCATTTGTGTTGCTGCAGGCTGTGGAGGGACACGAGCAAAAGGTGGTGTTAAGAGGTTTGCTGACACAGGCATTTCCTTTGACACATTTTACTGCTGCATCAGGCTGGGCATTAATAGCAGCAACTGTGCTGGACTATCGCTCAAGGAGTGTATGCATTCCTTCTGGTAGTACCTCTGCTTTGTGCATCGGGCTATGAGCGTAAGGGGGGTAAAAAACGCCTCAAAGGGCTCTAGAGGGTCTGTTGTTGCAGATCCATTTCTAAAAAGATGGAATCCTCAGAGTGATGTGGCTGTTTAGGGTGAGCCATCGGGGGGGGGGGGGGGGGTTGGTGTTGCAGCAGCTCTTGACTACAGTAGTCCCTGTATATATCGCTATTTTTTTTTCTTCTACCATTTCAAGTTTGGAGCAAAAGATTGATGCTTTAATCTCATTCCCAGAGTGGGCCTAAGCGTAGCAGATCCCCGTCCACTGCTCAGGACCCTCATGCTGAGGAACAAGGGGCGAGAGAATGAAATTCTCTCAAAAGATCAGGAAGAGGCTGATGACTCCTCTTCCGAAGATCCTAATATGGAAGGATCAGCTTTACAGGAGGGACTGTTACACTTCCTGTAAATTGGTCCGCTCGACTTTTTTACTGCCTGTAACGCAGTCAGTCGATGTGCCCACCTCTGGTTTGGGGTCATTAAAGCCTCCCCAATCTGTTGATGCCTTTCCTATCCATTTATGGCTAAAGAAGCTTATGTATTCTGAGTGGGAGCACCCAGATAAACATTTTTTTCCTCCTAAAAAGTTTTCTATACTTTAGCCTATGTCAAATTCAATAAGAAATAGGGGATTCCAGCAATTGATGCTGCTATATCCTCTGTGAACAAGAACCTGAATTGTCCTGTAGACAATGCTCAATTGTTGAAGGATCCAACAGGTAAGAAGTTGGAATTCCCCTTTTAACCACTTGCCGACCGGCGGACGACGATATACGTCGACAGAATGGCACGTACAGGCAGGAGGGCGTATTTATAAGTCCCTCCTTTAGCCTGTCCGCGCCATCGGGAGCACGCCGGGAGCGGCGCGCTCCCGCGCTGGTCGGGACCCCCGTGAGTCCGATCGCGGTCCCCGCGGACTCGATCGCCGCGGGGACCCCCGCGATTGTCTCACGGGAAGGCTGAACGGGGAGATGCCGAGATAAACAGCATCTCCCCGTTCTGCCTAGCAACTAGTGACGCCGATCTCTGCTCCCTGTGATTGGAGCAGAGATCAGCATTCACTAGCTGACAGCCACGCCCCCCCCACAGTAAGAAATACACCCCTAGGCATACTTAACCCTTACACTGCCCCCTTGTGGTTAACCCCTTCACTGCCAGTGTCATTTATACAGGAATTAATGCATTTAAATAGCATTAATTGCTGTAAAAATGACAATGGTCCCAAAAATGTGTCAAAAATTTCCGATGTGTCCGCCATAATGTCGCAGTCACAAAAAAAATCGCAGATCTCCGCCATTACTAATAATAAAAAAAAAAATTATTAATAAAAATGCTATAAAACTATCCCCTATCTTGTAAACGCTATAACTTTTGCGCAAACCAATAAATAATCGCTTATTGCGATTTATTTTTTTTTTTTATTTTTTTTTTTACCAAAAATATGTAGAATACGTATCGGCCTAAACTGAGGAAAAAAAATGTTTTTTTTATATATATTTTTTGGGGATATTTATTATAGCAAAAAGTAAAAAATAATGCATTTTTTTCAAAATTGTCGCTCTATTTTTGTTTATAGCGCAAAAAATAAAAACCGCAGGGTGATCAAATACCACCAAAAGAAAGCTCTATTTGTGGGAAAAAAAGGACGTCAATTTTGTTTGGGAGCCACGTCGCACGACCGCGCAATTGTCAGTTAAAGCGACGCAGTGCCGAATCGCAAAAAGGGGCCTGGTCCTTTGGCTGCAAATTGGTCCGGTCTGAAAGTGGTTAAAAACATTTCTCTCGCAGGTTCAGTCGTTCAGCCTGCATTGCATTTGTAGAGGTACTCAAAATTATTCCTGATCAACAGGCCCAGGAGTTGGCCGGTATATCAGAAGCATTGTGTTTCACAGTAGACACTATGAAAGATTCTATTTTCCAAGCCTCACGGCTCATGTTACGGCTGGTGCATGTGCGTAGAATCCTATGGTTGAAAAATTGGTCAGCCGAAGCGCCATGTAAAAAGCTCTTGGCCAGTTTCCCATTTCATGGTGAACGGTTATTTGGAGACGATCTGGATAAATATTTCCAAAGAATTTCTAATGGGGAAAAGTTCACTTTTACCAGTAAAGAAGAAGTTTAAGCGTTCTTCCTTTTTTAAACGTGTGTCTTCTCCAGTGCCAGGAACGTCAGCCTCCAGGCAGTTTCGACGGCCAATGCCGTCAGGTTCAAGAGGAAGACCTCAGGGGCAGTCCCAGGGCCAAAAGAGGACCTGGAGCAGGAAACCCATGAAGAAAAATACTAAAGCCTCCTTATGAAGGGGTGCCCCTGCTCGCTCGAGTGGGGGGAGGCTTCTGCATTTTTCCAAGGTCTGGCAGAACTAGAGTTCCGAGAATTCCCATCTCCTCGTTTTCTAAGATCAAACGTTCCCAGAGACCCAGGGAAAAGGCAGTGTCTGTCTGGCCTTGGATCATCTCTTGTCTCAAAAGGTGATATTAGTGGTTCCCACAGAAGAGCAGGGGTCAGGGTTTTATTCAAACCTCTTCACGGTGCCAAAACCAAACGGAGAGGTCAGACCCATTTTAGTTCTCAAGGCTCTAAACCGGCACTTGAATATCTGTTCCTTTCACATGGAGTCAATCCGATCAGTTCTCTCCATCCTACAAGGAGGAGAAGTTCTGGCATTAATCGACATCAAGGATGCTTATCTCCATGTGCCAATTTCCCCGCTCACCAGAAATTTCTGCGCTTTAAGGTAGAAAATCGTCATTTTCAGTTTTTAGCTCTGCCTTTCGGTCTAGCTACTGCACCTCAAGTGTTCACAAAGATCCTAGCCCCTCCTTTAGCCAGGTTATGGGCTCAGGGTATAACGATTCTAGCCTACTTAGACGATCTGCTCTTGGTAGATCAGTCAGTAATCCGCCTAAACCAAAGTTTAGTCACAGCCGTGAGTTACCTAGAATTCCTAGGCTGGATTCTCAACCTAGGGAAATCCTCCTTTAAAACCATCAAGGAGATTGCAGTAACTGGGGCTGATCATAGATTCAGTTCAGAAGAGGGTGTTCTTACCCCAGGAAAGGCTCAGTTCCATAAGGGAACTAATTTGGCTTGTCAAAACAAAGAAAAATCCTTCTATTCGGCTTTGCATGAAATTGTTAGGAAAGATGGTGGCTTCTTTTTTCGAGGCCGTTCCTTATGCGCAGTTTCATTCAAGACTGCTGCAAAACAGTATTCTGTCAACTTGGAACAAGAGCCAGGCCTTGGACTTTCCAATGCATTTATCCCCCGAAGTGCATCAGAGCCTCAATTGGTGGTTGATAGCCAACAATCTTCAACAAGGGAGATCCTTTCTACCAGTATCCTGGAGGGTGGCAACGACGGATGCCAGCCTTCTAGGCTGGGGAGCAGTCCTGGAAGAAGCATCTGTCCAAGGGAAGTGGTCCAATTAAGAGAGGACCTTGCCCATCAATATTCTAGAAATTCAGGCAGTACGTCTGGCCCTAGAGGCCTGGATGCTCAGACTACGGAATTGTCCTGTCAGGATCCAATTCGACAATGCCACGGCTGTGGCCTACATCAATCACCAAGGGGGCACGAGAAGGTTTGCAGCCCAAAGAGAGGTGAATCATGTTCTATCTTGGACAGAAAACATCCCTTGCCTATCAGCGATTTTCATTCCAGGGATAGAAAATTGGCAGGTGGACTACTTGAGTCACCAACAATTGTTTCCAGGAGAACGGTCCCTTCACCCCGACATCATCTTTCTGTCGATTAATGTCAAAGATGGGGTGTTCCGGACGTGGATATGTTTGCGTCCAGATTCAACAACAAGGTTGACCACTTTGTGTCAAGGACAAGGGATCCACTGGCATGCGGAACAGACGCCTTGATTTTCCATGGGATCTGTTTTTACTAATCTATGCATTCCCTCCTGTTCTGCTTCTGCACCTTCTTCGCAGAATCAAGCAGAAAGGGAAGGAGGTGATTCTGGTGGCCCAGGAGATCTTGGTTTGCCGAGATCATAAAGATGGCAGTAGGGGACCCTTGGACCCTACCACTGTGGCCAGACCTTCTCTCGCAAGCGTGAGACCTTACAAACGTTTACATTTTAATGGTTTGGCTATTGAGTCCCACGTTCTAAAAGATAGTGGGTTGACAGTCTACCTTGGTTAATTCTAGGAAACTGGCCTCCAGGGTCATATACTATAGAGTCTGGAAGGCGTACGCCTCCTGGTGTGAATCCAGGGATTGGCACCCCAGGAAATATGTCATAGGTAGGATCCTTGAATTCCTACAGATGGGATTGGAGATGAAGCTGGCCCTGAGTACCATCAAAGGCCAGGTTTTGGCCTTAACTGTATTTTTTTTTCAACGGCCTCTTGCTTTTCACTCTCTGGTTCGTAACTTTATTCAGTGGGTAACACGGATTAATCCTCCAGTCAGGACACCCATGAACCCTTGAGTTGAATTTAGTCCTGTCGGCTTTACAAAAACAGTCTTTTGAGCCTATACGGGATATTTCCTTCCTCTTGACGAGGAAAAACATTTTTTTGATTGCTATATCCTCTGCTAGAAGAGCATCGGAGTTGGTGGCTCTTTCTTGTAAAGAGCCATATTTGATTATTTATAAGGATAAGGTGGTATTGCGGCCTCATCCTAGATTCCTACCAAAAGTTGTGACAGGTTTTCGTTTTAAACCAGGATATTGTTCTACCTTCTTTTTTACCAGAACCTTGGTCTGGAAAAGGTCACTACATTCTCTTGATGTGGCGAGAGCAGTCAAGGTGCATTTAATGGTGACCGCTCAGATTCGCAAAACATGTTTTGTTTGTATTGCCAGGCGGTCATAAAAGAGGACAGGCAGCTTCAAAATCTACTATTTCCAAATGGATTCGTCAAGTGATTGTTCAGGCTTATGGTTCCTTTTTCATGTTAAAGCACACTCCACAAGGGCTGTTAGTGCTTCTTGGGCGGTGTGTCACTTGGTCTTCAGTCCATACATTTACCAGATTCTATCAATTTGATGTAAAAAGGTCATGAGGATATCGCCTTTGGACGCAGTGAACTGCAGGCTGCCCTACTTTTTGTTGTCTCCCTCCCTTCAGTTGCTGAATAGTAACTACTATGGCTCTGTGTCCCGTTATCTACGATAAGAAAACAGGATTCTTTATAACAGCTTACCTGTAAAATCCTTTTCTTTTGAAGTACATCACTGGACACAGAGGTCCCTCCCTTCTTTGGTATACACGTGTATTGCTTGGCTACAAAACTGAGGTACTCCCAGCAGTGGGAGGGGTTATATAGGGAGTGCACTTTTTGTCTTAGGGCGTGCCAGTGTCCATCACCTGAAGGTGGCCTATAACCCACATAGTAACTATTATGGCTGTGTCCCGTGATGTACTTCAAAGGAAAGTATTTTACAGGTAAGCCGTTATAAAAATCCTGTTTTTTTTTTTTTTGTTTGTTTTTTTTCTTCTCCTTGCGGATCTACAGCGACTACACTTCCAAGTGCACGTTCAGTGCAATTTCAAGTGAAAAAGGTAGAGGTGTTTGATAGGGTTATTACTGGCGATGAAACGTGGTGTTTCCAGTATCATATGGAAACCAAACGCCAGAGCATGCAGCGGAAAAGAAGAATTCACCTCGCCCAAAGAAAGCAAGCATGTCTTGTTCTCAGTTCAGAGCTATGCTGGCTTGTTTTTTGGTTTTATCACAAGGGAATAGTTCATTATCAGATCATAGAACATGGTACACCAGTCAACCAACATTGTTAATTGGAAGTTCTGAAAATGTTACAGGAATCTGTTTGTAGGAAAAGACCGAGCCTCTGGCCTGACAAGTGTATTCTCTACCACGACATGATGCATTAAGTGTTCATGAGTTCCTGGCACAGAAATTCATTCAGAAACTTGACCAACCACTGTATTCACCTGACTTGGCACCCTGCGGCTATTGGCGGTTTCCAAAATTAAAAAAAAAATTACTTAAAAGGAATGGATCTGATGAGAAAAAGGAAACTGGAAAAAATGCTGCCATAACATTTTACTTTAATGGCATGCACGTGAGACAGAAATCCTTATATAAAAAATAATTTTTTATTTACAATCTTGGATTAAAGAACATACTAACGTATGCAAACATTAAAATCATGCAGTCTACTAAATATCGCATCTAGGTCATTAACCACTTAAGCCCCGGACCAATTTGCAGCCAAAGGACCAGGCCCCTTTTTGCGATTCGGCACTGCGTCGCTTTAACTGACAATTGCGCGGTCGTGCGACGTGGCTCCCAAACAAAATTGGCGTCCTTTTTTTCCCACAAATAGAGCTTTCTTTTGATGGTATTTGATCGCCCCTGCGGTTTTTATTTTTTGCGCTATAAACAAAAATAGAGCGACAATTTTGAAAAAAATGCAATATTTTTTACTTTTTGCTATAATATCCCCAAAAAATATATAAAAAAAATAAATAAATTTTCCTCAGTTTTAGGCCGATACATATTCTTCTACATATTTTTGGTAAAAAAAAAAAAAACGCAATTAGCGATTATTGATTGGTTTGCGCAAAAGTTATAGCGTTTACAAAATTGGGGATAGTTTTATAGCATTTTTATTTAATATTTTTATTTTATTTTTTTTACTAGTAATGGTGGCGATCAGCGTTTTTTTTTTTTTTTTTTGTTTGTTTTTTTTTTTTTTTTTATAATTGTGACTGCGACATTATGGCGGACACATCTGACATTTTTGGGACCATTGTCATTTATACAGAAATCAGTGCTATTTAAATGCACTGATTCCTATGTAAGTGGCAGTGAAGGAGTTAACCACTAGGGGGCGGGGAGGTGTGTGTGTGTGTGTGTGTGTGTGTGTGTGTGTGTGTGTGTGTTTTTTTTTTTCACAGTAGGGGGCGTGGCTGACGTCTGACATCACTGATCGGCTTTCCCGATGACAGGCAATAGCCGATCAGTGACAGGCAGTGTAGGAAGAGGTTTGTTTACACAGACCTCTCCCCGTTCTTCAGCTCTGTGACCTCATCGCGGGACACCAGCGGCGATCGGGTCCCGTGGCCGCGGTCACTGTGCTCCCGACCGACCAAATATGTAAACATCCCTTGTAATAGGAATTATGGCATGATCGGTCCTCCTTCACAGTGAGATATGGGGTCAATAAGACCCCACATCTCACCTTTATAAAAAAAGAAAAATGATCTCAGCTTCCCAGCCGAGGCCGGGCGCGACGTCACAACATCGCGTCTAGCCTCCAAGCGATCATAGAGACTCCGGCAACCATCTGGTCCGCCGGAAATCTATGGTCACCATCTGGGGATGGTGGATCCTGTCTCTGACTCACCAATGAGAGTGGTGAGTCGGTAGAAGCACCGGAGGTCGGGGGGGGGGAAGTCCCCTCTCGCTGCCTGTAAGAACGATAAAGCAACGGAACAGCCACTATGATCGTTCTTATGGTGTAGAGAATCGCCGGCTGAAAAAGCCGATATCTGATGCCTGTAGCTGCAGGCATCATTCAGATATACCCGCACAAAGTCAAGGACGTCATATGATGTACCTTGGGCGGGAAGAGGTTAATTGAGAAAGCTTAAGTTAGAAGCTGATTGGTTAATATGTATAGCTGCACCAGATTCTATATGCACCAGTTTTAGTCAATCTCCCCCAGTGTGTCTTGCTGGATAGCGGAAAATCATTCACCAGAGTGAAATATGTGACCAGATTATTAGCTTGTCTAAAAATGTGACTTTAAAGCGCTGGGGATTACTGCCTGGTGTGTGAAGGGGAAGAGGTTGTTCTTTTATAGATTACCTTGATTAGAATAGTGTGATAGTGTGATAATGTTGAAAAATTGAATTTGGAATTTCTTCTTGGAGTTGACAGTGAGAGGTGGGCGAGTCCAGCAGCTGGGCTCCATATTGCTTGGACTGGTGTCTGTTTACAGGTAGACCCTTTTAGTTTGAGTTTTGAGGTTTCATCTTTACTTCCATGTGGTGTGCGCTTGATATCCAAATAAATTTGATAAAATAAGGCTACCTTGATTGTTTCACCTTGTGCTGGGAAAGAAATGACAATAAATAAATGTACTTATGCATTAAATGAGGGGACTAAAAAACCTCAGGCTCCTAATCCAAAGGGTATACATTTTTGAGCATTACAGTACTGTAACCTGCATGACTTTCTACCTGTTGCTAAATTCCTCTTGAATATATCTATTTTGTGTGTTAATTCACTGAACAGATTTTATAGATATTATTTCACTATGTTACGGTATTCAATTTCAACATTACATGACTTTTTGCAATATAGCCACATGTGTTACTCAAGATCATGTCCCTGTGGCATGTTAGGTCAGGGGTTGGACAAAATTATGGAAATACCAGGTAAAAGAACAAAATTTGTTGCATAATATGGTGTTAGGCCGCCTTTTGGCATCCAAGACGGCCTGAATTCTCCTAGGAATTGAAAGTCTTGGATGGTGGATAATGGCATTTGATACCGTTCTTCATGCAAAAATTGTTCTAGTTCTCTTAGATGCTGGAGACAGAAAACCAGCCTGAACCTTGTTCTCCAAAATTGACCATAGTGTCTATGATATTGAGGTGCAGCGCCCAGGGAAGGTGCGAGACTTCGTCTTCCACCATTTGACAGCTGTGTGAATAAGAACATTATGGTCTTGGTAAAAGGTGCTGTCTTTGGTAAACCGTGTCTGTACCATGGGGTGCACATGGTCGGCCACAATTTGTATATAGTCCCTGGCAGTGACTCCTACTTTTTCAAGGTGATGATGGGGCCTGCAGAATACCAAGATATGGCTGCTCTAACAATGATTGAGCCGCCACCATGCTTTACTGTTGGCACAAGACAGCCCTGGTCGTAAGCATTGGATGGTGTTAACCACATGTAAACCCATCTGGTTGTTGGACCATAGAACAGTCTTCTATTGATCTATAGTCCACGTTTTAGTGATGTTGCATTAATATCAGTCACTAGTGGTTTTGGCAATTTCAGCTCCCTCATGAATGTTTTGCTCATGGAGTTCCCCCTGCACAGTTTTTGTGGACATGGGCTTTGGAAGACAGAGATTGAGCTCTGCAGTCACTTTTGCAGCAGTTGTTTTCCTATTCCAGGTCACAATCCTGCGCAATCTGCTTTTTGTCTTTCAGTCAGTTGACCATGTCAACCGTGCTTATCAGACAATGTTTTCCCAGAAACTGTATATGCCGTCATAACCTTTGATACTGTACCTCGCTACACCGCAAATTGGCAACTTCATTTGGCACCAGCTAAGCGGGCACCAACAATTTGTCCACTTTTGAAACTCAATAAGCTCTGACATGATTCTGTGTTGCTATCAGCGCAAGCAGTGAATGACGAAAGTGAGGCTTCCCACATGTTGGGTGTCTCATCACACAGCGGAAGCAACAGAATGTTGCATCCCCTTTCAATGTGAAACCTGACACTTTCACACCTTCAAATCCTGTAGTGTTTCTATATTTTTGTCTAACCCCCGTATAAGGTCTAATTTACATGGGCACCCAGGACTGACCTATACATATCAATAAAAGGTTGTGGCTGTAGACTGGTGTCTCTACATCCAAGCATTTACTTCTGCAAAGAGACAGATGAGGGGCCCTGGACTCCCAAGTGTCTGTGTTCAGGGTTGTGCACTGAATTCTAACACCGTAAACCGTAATTCAGAAGGTACATCATTGCGTTTACTTTAATGTCAGTGTTACACTTGCATAAGATGAGTTTGGCTTAAAACACGATCATTCTAAAAACATAGTAGGTAACCACCACCTTTTTATTTATTTTTTTCCCCCCTCTCTGTGTATCATTCAGGTTGTGGTGCCCCCCTTACCTGGAAAAGCTCTTTTTAGACAGCTTCCTTTCAGAGGAGATGAAGGCATCTTTGATGACTCTTTCATAGAGGAAAGAAAGCAAGGACTTGAACAATTTATAAACAAGTGAGTATGATCCATTTCAATTGCCAGGAAAATTATCCTGTAACATATAAACAGATTGCATTGTGAAACACCTTATACTGAATGAGTTAAAACAAGTCCTCCTTATTGTTGACCTTCTATTTGTTGTGTATGGCTAATTTATGCAGATTGCCTTTGAAATTGATGGTGCTGAAACAGTTACATGGTATGCCATAGCTAATACCGGGTTCGACGTATGCCCTGCTGCTTAAACAATGCAGTTCAGAATTCTGGGATGATCATTTACTTTGATTGCAGTCTTATAGAACAAGGTTTGATGTGCTGAAATGTATTTGATACTAAACTTGCTAGTTGCTTTCATGTTTGGCATGTTTAAATTTTATTTATTTTTTTCCTGATTTTGGCATTGTGTAAAAGTGTAGCATCTCTGAAATTTCTCATTTTAAAACCGTGCATAGAGGTCTGGCTTTGAATCACCCCTTATGTTAAAGTGTAAGTCCACCCTAAAACTAAAATCCCTGCATTTACAGACATCCACATTCTAAGACTAACCTATCTAGCCCTGTAAAGACGAAAGTGGCGAAAGCTCTGCAGAGAACACCGCTGACAACAGCTGTGAAATGAATGGGGATTGACATGACCCAAAGAGTTACTATGGGGCTTACGTTGTCGGACGTGTCCTCTGCACCCGCCTAAACATGGTAGAAAATTACTCGGCACCCCCGAACATATATGGTGTGTTTGTTTTTTTTTTTTTTTTTTAGCAGAGACCCTAGTGAATAAAATAATGCAACTTTTTATGCCACACAGTATTTGCGCAGAAATTTTTCAAACGCCTTTTTTTGTTTTTGGAAAAAAACGGTTTCATGAATTAAAAATAAATAAATAGATAGCGAACATTTTGCGTGTTAAAATTGCACACACCAGTGGCATGGCGCCAACCTTCGGTACTTAAAAATCTCCATAGGCTAGATGTTTACAGGTTACCAGTTTAGAGTTAGAGGAGGTCTTGGGCTAGAATTGTTGCTCTCGCTCTAACGTTTACGGCGATACCACACGTGTGGTGTGGGTGCAATGTAAGTATGCATTTGGTTCTGCGTGCGGGGACGGGTGCTTTCAATTTTTATTATAAATATTATAATAAAAATTTTTTTTTATCATTTCTATTCCTATTACAAGGACTGTAAACAAGGATTGTAATAGGAATAGGGCATGACCCTACATCTCTACTCTAGGCAGAAAAGACCAATCAAAAAAAACGTCTCAGCCTTTCCAGCCGAGTGCATGGCAGTGTTTACATCTGCTGGGCTGGACGTGATGTCGTAACGTTGCACTTGGGGCCTCTGAAGGTCATAGAGACTGAGGTTCTGGTCTGCGGTCTTCTTTATGGTAAACTTCCGCCACTGGCTGATTCCTTCTACTCACACAAAGGGAAGCCGAAGCACCAGAGGGCGGTAGGAGGGGGGACTGGACGTCCCCTCCCGCATCCTTTAAAAACAATCAAGCGGCTGAACAGCTGCTTTGATCATTTTTACGGCGCAGGGAATCGCCGGCTGAAAATGACATCTGATATCGCCACTCAGTCATATGACAGCCTTGGGCTGGAAGTGGATAAAAGGATAAAAAGAAAAATGCTGTTGGTTTTTTTTTTTTTTTTTTTTTTTTTTTATATATTAAGTATTGAGGCTATGTCTTTTGCTGTCAGCTTCTTAAATATTGTTTACTTCCTTTTTAACTTCCAGAGTTGCTGGACACCCTTTGGCACAGAATGAAAGATGCCTTCACATGTTTCTTCAAGATGAACATATAGACAAGAACTACACACCATCTAAAATAAGAAATGCTTAGCAAAAGGATCAAACTTCAAATTCTTGTGACTGTCCAACATGGTTTTATTCATTATATCTGCTGCATGTTACAATCTGTTATAATACATGTAACAAACTAACCTTTCTTTTTTTAATTTGCTGCTTCTTATTTCAGAGTCCATTTTTTGTTTTTATTAAAGCACATAAATCAGTTCTCTCAAACTCAAATGCTCTGACAGCAAGGACAGACTGGACTCTGCTTTATTCTGCCCTCAGTATGTGTTTTCTGTGCTGTGAACCAAATCCAGATAGGTCCATGTTGCACACAAGAGGTCTTTGACACTACTTTATTCCTTTTTGAGATACTGAATTTGAACTGTGATCAGAGCCCTGTGTTCACAATTGCTTACTTATTTTGACTTATTTTTGGCATATAGAAGAGCAGTTCATGGTCCAAGGAATGACAGCAATGTTAGCTGAGTTGTATTCAGTTGTTTACAGGTCTTCCAGGAAAAGCACATTTTTGTAGGCGATGGAGATTCTATAGCTTCTGACAGTAAAAAGTGTCAGCCTTATAGGCTGACTAGATTTTCATTGGAGATCCTTCAAACTGCTTGGTAGTAATTTTTGCCATTTCGGTGTTAATTTAGAGTCATATTTAAATAACTGCTAAAATCACTTTTGCATTTTATTGCCGAGGACCTGGAGGAAGTACTGTTTCTACTGAGGATAAAGATTTTTGTTTCACTAATTACTGATTGATTGTAACAGAATCACACTTTAGTTGCCTTTTTTTTTTTTTTTTTTCTTCTGTAAAGGCTCCTTTAACCTTGACAGTGATGTTGCTCATGTGAATTCTGTTTTTAGCTAAGAAACACTTGTCACGAGTCATTGGAATTGTCTTACTCATATGTATGTAGAATCAATTTTGGCAGCTAACTAGCACTAACCTTAAATCTTTTTTTTCCCCCTATATATCCTCATTTGTGTTCCATTACTGTGCTAACCTCTACACTGTGTTTTTCAGCTTTTCTTAATGTGTAATCTCTACACATGTATGTCAATGCTTGCACAAGACTTTATATTATATGGGGAAATTACTTTATACAAGTATAAAACACATTTATATGAATTGCTGAAATTTTTGAAATAAAAGTATGAGACTAAAATAATTCAGTTTTCTTTTATGCATTATTTTGTCTAGAGCTGGGAGATGCAAGAAAAAAACGTATCTTAAAGCGTTAGTAAAGTCCGCCTGTTTTTTTTTTTTTTTTTTTTTCCTAAGTCTATAATCAGGCTTACCTGTAAGTACACTAAATATCTCCTAAACGTACATCGTTTAGGAGATCTTTAAGTTTTTCTGTAGAAGCTGGTGGGTGGCATCACTGGCGCTAGTGCACTTAGCTGTCAATGGATTGCATGCCTAGCCATTGAAAGAGCTGTGCCACGCCCATGTCTCCTGCGTCATTGCAGCTTGGCCTTCAAACAGCCGGCGCCCGTGAACCCAGAGGGAAGACCGAGTGAATATGGAAGCCCTTTCAGCAGTGACAGCGTGCTGCTGGAGGGTTTCATTGTAAGTCTTTTATAATGTGCTAGTATGCAATAACTTGCAGGGGGAAGACTATACTTTTTATGTTTATTTTTTTCTCTCTACTAGCACTTTAATCACTTAAGCCCCGGACCAATGTGCTAGTCCCAAATAAATAAATTGGATGAACGTCCTTTTTTCCCAATCAAATAGAGCTTTCTTTTGGTGGTATTTTATTAGTCTCAAGGGAGATGTGTTGAGGGAATTGGGTCACCGGAGCTGCAGGTAGCGTAAAAACATATTGTTAGGTACCCCTTGTTTCCCTTTAAATCGTCAAATTTTTTGCGTATCTTGTCCACACCTGCGGGTCCGGAACCGACCCGAAGTGCGGCAGTATGGGATTACCCCAAAGAGGGTTTGTGGGGACATGTGTCAGGTAGTGTTGTCAAAGCCCGTCTCCCAAACCCGCAGTGTCGTACGCATTGAGGTGGTAATGCGAGGATTGGACCTGGGGCCTTTGTGGACCAGGTCCCCAAGATCTGGGTGGGATCCCAGGAGTGTCGCTTCCAGCTTAGCAGCGGGGTTCGGAGGTTCCTTTGCCAACCACCATTTAACTGTCACCAGCACCGCTGCCCAGTAGTATTTGATGAAACATGGCATCGCTAGTCCCCCTAAAGTGATTGGTAATTGTAGCGTGGTCTTAGCTAATCTAGGGATGCCTCCGCTCCAGATGAATGAAGTGAGCACACTGTCCAGTCTGGCAAAGAATGCACGTGTGATTGGCGTCGGCGTCTGTCTAAAAAGATAGACAAATTTGGGAAGCACCGACATTTTTATCAGGTTGATCCTTCCCACAGGTGAAAGGGGCAACGTTTTCCACACCGTACATCTCTGATTCAGGGAGGACATCGCTGGTGTAAGGTTAAGGGGAGCAAATTGTGAGACCTCCCTGTGTATTATAACCCCCAAGTATTTAAATTGTGTGACCCTTTGGAGGGGGGTATCCGTGGGTAGGGTATCAGTGGTAGAGTGTAGGGCGAACAGGACCGACTTCCCCCAATTGTAGGGTATCAGCGGTAGAGTGGTGATGAGCGGAGCAGAATTGCCATAGGCTCAATCGCTAGTGCAAATAGGGCTGGGGAGAGCGGGCAACCCTGTCTGGTACCCCTGTGTAAGCTAAAAACTGGTGAGAGGACCAACCCCGTGCGCACCCTTGCCCCCGGGGACCTGTACAGGGTCTGCACCCAGGAGATGAACTACACATCATGCTCATAACTTGCAGGGGGAAGACTATACTTTTATTTTTTTCTCTGTACTAGCACTTTAATCACTTCAGCCCCGGACCAATTTGCAGCCAAAGGACCAGGCCCCTTTTTGCGATTCGCCACTGCATTGCTTTAACTGACAATTGCGCGGTCGTGCGACGTGGCTCCCAAAAAAAATTGGCGTCTTTTTTTCCCACAAATAGAGCTTTCTTTTGGTGGTATTTGATCACCTCTGCGGTTTTTATTTTTTGCGCTATAAACAAAAATAGAGCGACAATTTTGAGAAAAATGCAATATTTTTTACTTTTTGCTATAATAAATATCTCCAAAAAATTTTTTTTCCTCAGTTTAGGCCGATACGTATTCTTCTACATATTTTTGGTAAAAAAAAAAAAAATCACAATTAGCGATTGATTGGTTTGCGCAAAAGTTATAGCGTTTACAAAATAGGGGATAGTTTTATAGCATTTTTATAAAATTTTTTTTTTTTTTACTAGTAATGGCAGCGATCATCGATTTTTTTTTTTTTATTTTTTTTTATTTTATTGTGACTGCTACATTATGGCGGACACATCGGACATTTTTGGAACCATTGTCATTTATACAGCAATCGGTGCTTTTTAAATGCACTGATTCCTGTGTAAATGACACTGGCAGTGAAGGAGTTAAACACTAGGGGGTGGGGAGGGGTTAAGTGTGTGTGTGTGTGTGTGTGTGTGTGTTTTTTTTTTAACTGTAGGGGGGCGTGGCTTGGCGTCTGACATCACTGATCATCTTTCCCTATAACGGGGAACAGACGATCAGTGACAGGCTCAGTAGGAAGCACGGGGAGAGGTTTGTTTACACAGACCTCTCCTCGTTCTTCAGCTCTGTGACCTGATCGCGGGACACCAGCGGCGATCGGGTCGCGAGCTCGCCCCACAGCTGGGCACTTAAAGGAGGACGTACAGGTACGTGCTTGTGCCCAGCCGTGCCATTTTGCCGACGTATATCGGTGTGAGGCGGTCCTTAAGTGGTTAAGAGTTTCCCAAGTCCTCTTCCAGGACGGCTTATGAGAGAGGCTCCTTCCACCTAGCACAGGAAACTCCCAGATGCTCCCAGAATTTGCTGATTCAGCAAGATTTTTTTTTTTTTTTTTTTTTTTTTTAGACGTAAATCCTACTTCAAAGAGACCTCTTATGACACACGCCTAACATGCAAGGTACCAGAATCTATATCGTATTCTCCAGGACCTGCCTTCACATCAGAGCGGTACAACAGGGGCTGGCTTAAACTAAAGACTCTTAAAATGTATGATTACACATCACCTTTTCACCATAGCATTACACAGCCAGCTAATCAAGCCATAGTAGACTTTGCCAAGTTCTTTGCACAATGTTAGGTAGTCTTAAAAGGACTTGTAAATGTTAACGCCTGCCCTAAAAGCTACAGACCCTGGTGATCTTCTATTAAAAAAAAAAAAAACACCATTAGGGGCTCAGACCTGTCATGTAGTGAAGAGATCGATCTGCTCAAATGGCATGGAAACGAGTTAGCTGAGCATGCCACGCGAATAAAGACAATAAATATAAACTACCCAGACACTGGCCTTAAAATGATCTAGGATTGACATGACAAATGTTAAGGCTCAGCAGAAGCAGTAGGAAGGTGCACTATTCAAAAGACTTGATAGCGTTCCTAAGATACCTAAACAGGTCTATCAGAAACTCGGTAAACTGAAACATCAGGTAGACAAAGTCGAAGGGAACTTACAAGGACTAGCTTTCCCTGACACAGCCAGAGGTGTCAACACCACTGTACAAAAGCTATCCTATAACTTACAATAGTAGTGGATAAACATGCCTTCAAATATAAGAAGATCCTGGTACGCAGTGTCCCTTGTACCAGAAGCCGTATTCTCTTCAAAAATGCAGAGCCTTTAGAGAGAAGTCCATAGAGGAATGCAAAGGCTTCCTGAAGGAGAACAACATCTACTACAAGTGCTGCTAATCAACATCTCACTTTGCCATTGTAAGGTCAGTGAAAAATGCACAGAATGCGACAGCCCAGATCACAGCACAGCTTTACACCCTGGGTCAGCCCCATGGATGTTACAATGCACTCGCAGCACTAGTGAGCATGGCGGGGAGGAAGAACACACTGCTACAACTACACCAGAGCTCTCTTAACAATGCGCAGAGGTCTGTAAAAGGAACCATAGGTGGCAGGGCCTTACCCAGCAGGCCAAAGGGACAAAACCATTAATCTTTTTGCATTCTTGATAAAAGTAACAAGTCTTTGGTCAGCTCAACCTTCTTTGACATATTCGGCATTAAAGTTTCCAACATTCCCTACTCCTTAAACTTGTGCAGGAATAGTGGAGTTGGCAGGGAGGTGAGCATCTGGCTACCTTGTCAAGTCTATTGATCAACAACGATGCATGTCCTTACCAACTCTTATTGAATGCGATCAGATCCCTGATCACAGGCTTGAAATTCCTACACCAAATGCAGCTGTTCATCACCCACACTTGAAACGCATAGCGCACTTGATGCCAGAACTTGATCCTCGGGCTCAAATAATCCTACTCTTTTTGGGAAAGAGATCTTACGAGTCCATAAAGCAAGAGCTCATATTAATGCTCCCCACAATGCTCCTTATTCTCAGAGGTTAGACCTAAGATGGGTCAGTATAGGAGATTTCTATCTAAGAAACCTGCACAAACCTACCTCTGGTAATGGCATGCTTACAAGTACAGTGGGAAAAGTAATTCTATGATCCCCTGCAGATTTTGTAAGTTTGCCCACTTACAAAAAAGGGTCTATAATTATCATAGGTGTATTTTAATTGATAGAGACAGAATATCAACCAAAAATTCTGAAAAAAAAAACACATTATACAAATGTTATAAATTGAGTTTCAGTTCAGTGAGTAAAATAAGTATTTGATCCCCTACCAACCAACAATAATTCTGTCTCCGACAGTCTGGCTACAGTATGTGCTCATGTGGTACACCGATTAGTCCTGTCAATTGTTGTTGACCACAACTCGTTCTTTGTAGAAAAGACGCCTGTCCACTGAATCTTCCATTTATCAGCCATGCCACAACCACTTCCTTATAAAGGAACTGCCATACACTACCCACTTGCCTTGTCCCTTCATAGGCCCCTCTAGTGACAACCTTGCCTGTAACAGTTACCAAGACCATTTAGGGAGCTCAATCCTTCAAAAAAAGGACAATCGGGTGGGACTGTCTATTGAGGACAAACTCTTCTTAGAGCAGGGTCTAGCCAAAAATTACACACCTCTTTCCTTTAGACCACAGAGGAGATGCCTACCTAATAATAAGAGATGGAGTACAAAGGTCTCTCTTCCCTTCAATGTCATTTTCAAAGAAAGCCAGAGATGAGACCAATTCTTTTCCTTCATGGAGAAAAATCTTTGAGAACGATCATTCAGAAATGGCTCCCACTCTTAAAGACTGAGGAGTGCTGGTACCTACCAATATTTGGGGTATGCCACACTAGGAAGCTGGGTCAAATCAGAGTAGTGTATGACTTTAATGCGATTCAAGGGTGTCTCCCTAAACAATGTTTTCTTGACAGGTCAAGACCTCAATAACAAACTTCTGTAGGTGTTCCTACGGTTTCATAGAGAGACTGTTGCTTTAATAGCTGACATTCAACAGATGCCCTATTGCTTCCTTGTCAGAAAGAAACTTCTTGATGTTTTTTTGGTTTAGAGATAATGTCCCCTCCAAAGACATGAAGTACTGCATGAGCGTAAACCTCTTTGGCAACAGCCCTTCTCCTGCAGTTCCTATCTATGGACTCCAGAAGGTGAATCTGAGTATGGCACGGATGGTGGATAATTCATAGAAAAGGACTTTTACGTAGTTTAAGATCTTTGCCTTCCAATGAGTATGCAATTGGTCTCCTAAAAGGAGCTCAGCAAGTGTTTGCCTGCTTCAATCTCAGGTTTCACAACATTGCTTCCAACAGTAAGGAAGTAATGGAAGCTTTCCCTTCCCAAGATCACTATAATAATCTAAGACTTAAATTTTAGGGACTGACGTTTAACCTGTACAACGCAGTCTTTGGTCTACTATGGGACTTGAAATCCGATTCCGTTATCTTCCAAAAAAGCACAGAGGAAAAAGCTGCCTGTTTGATCCATTAGGATTTGAAGCCCCTGTCACCATTCAAGGTAAAGCAAAACTGTAATGTA
Source organism: Lithobates sylvaticus (assembly GCA_028564925.1). NCBI lineage: Eukaryota > Metazoa > Chordata > Amphibia > Anura > Ranidae > Lithobates > Lithobates sylvaticus. Next base: position 272,057,488 of record CM053028.1, on the reverse strand, counting down.
AACCACACCCTGATCACACCATACCTAAACTAGAACTTTGTGCTGCTGTATTAGCTGTTGAGCTAGCTGATCTTATTGCATCAGAAATGGACATTGACCTTTAAAGATGCTGATTTCTACACTGACAGCAAGGTGGTGTTAGAAGCATCTAGTCTCGATTTATAGATGTAACCTGTTTAACAGTGTGCTAAGGATTAGGAGATCCACCAGTCCAACACAATGGCACTGTGTGTCTACTCACCATAACCCTGCGGACCATGCTACAAGATCTGTCGCTGCATGTCGCCTTTAGGACACAACATGGTTTACAGGACCTGCATTCTTCACAGAACAGATCAGTCCTGATAGTGTCACAGTTGAGCTAGTAGATCCAGACTCGGATGTTGAAATCCACCCTGAGATCTCCATACTTCAGATGGTCAGCTTAAATTCCACAGATTTAACAGATTCCCAACATGGAAGACGCTTGTTCCAGCTATCCCTTGCCTTATCCATATAGCTCATTCCTTTAAATGCCATCCATGCAAGTGACTGAATCTAAAGGCTGGCGCCACTTTCTTTTTTTTTTTTTTTTTTTTTTTACTTACTGTCTGTGTGTGAGGAGGCAGAGCGGCGCTGAGAGATGATCTCATATGTTTTGCAGCCCGATCTCTCTGTAAACGGCCGCTGTGATTGGCCGTTTACAGTGATATGTGACCGGCTGTGTCGGACACGGCCAGCACAGAACAGCACAGGAGCGCGCATTAGGGAAGTAAACAGGAGGACGTCCAGGGACGTCCTCCCAGCAGGGAACGTCCACGCTGCAGCCGTCTTTCGGCTATAGCGCGGGCGCGTAGTGGTTAAACAAATTATTTTTCTTTTTAATAAATGAATACATTTTTTACAAACACAGGGGTGCTTTATTTAACTTTAGCATTGTACAGAAGAAAAGATACTCAACTTGACCATTTCTTAATCATTCGAGTGAGGATGGAAGTCATAAAGGTCAATGTTAAAGTTTACAGGAACAAGGAAGCAAAGTTGTTCCTCAGACCTCTGATTGGTCTTGTTTTCTTCTGAGGACCCAAATAGGGGTATCCATTGATACTAGACATGAAGTGTTCTACCTTCAGCAGGGAAATTCATTGTTCTGTTTGTTCTCCCTGCAATATTTACATTTGGTCACTAGATGGAGTGTGGAATAACTCCACTTTCTCAACTAGGGGGCCGTCGCAAAAGTATAAAAAAAACTGCAGGCAGTTGCAGATTAAATATTTTCCCAGGTGGTCTCTGCCTGTGTTCTTCCTTTTGTGTTTTTTTACATAAAGTGCTAATAATGCTCTGTTACACATTTTAAAACAGTTTGCTTGGACTTTGAATTATGTATGATTTTTTTTTTTTACTTTATTTTTTTTATTGAAGTGTATTTGTCGTCGTTTCAATCTGTGAACTCTGTTTATAACTACTGAACAGTTCAGAGTTCAGTATTCTGTAAGGCAGACTTCTCTGCCTTACAAACTATTACAAACTACTGCTTGTAAGGGAAAGAGAAACGGGTGCATCCCGGGAGCTCCATTTTAATAACTGAAGGAGAGGAAACCAGCCATCATCCCTGGACTAAACCTGCATTCCCTACAGGCAGCATCGCCGGTGAGCATGGACCTTTTGCAATCTCAAGCCTAGTTACGTCATTGTGTTTGTGTCATGCATTGTATATATTTCTCATCTGTTTTTCCCAATAGTTTCATCGCCCCCCATTTTCGTCAAAGCTTCAAGATTACAATCAGTCTGGCTTAAAGTGGAAGTAAACCCTCCTATCGTTTTCAGCCAAGGAAGCTGCCATCTTTGCCTCAATTTAATCTTCAACTGCCACAGTGCTGCACATGTGATCCGTTATGACACCAGCCATTGGATGGTTTGACTGTTTGGTTGAGAGCACAGCCAATGTGCAGTTAGCATTCCCGGCATGCCTTTTTTTTTTTTTAAACTGTTAAATCGATGGGTTTACTTCTGCTTTAATGCAGAATAGGAGGCTTTAGCTGCATGCCAAGTTACACATAGGGAAACGTGTAGCAACGACAGAACAACCACTTTAAGTCTGCAGGAGTGGAGGGCTAGAAAGTGTGACCTTGGGCAATGGGTGCAGGTGAGGATTGTGAAAGGTATGACCATAGGATGTGTGTGCAGGAGAGGAGTCCTTTAGGGCATGACCGCAAAATGCACAAGGGTTGTATCAGAGGTTATGACCTAGCAAAAGACATGTTGACATCTAAGCATGTAAATCTGAATACCTATTTAATAATAACCAAGGGTTTGGATAAAGAGTCTTTCACTGGCCGCAGCCATTGCAAAACGTGATCCAATCCTATAAATTAAGTTAAAGTGAAAATAAGAGACTGGAGTTAGTTTACTAAAGGAGTAGAGGCACTTTTTTTTTTTTTCACGCACATGATGGTTTTATTGACATGCACAGCTTCATCTTATTAACTAAGCTCTGTAAACATTTGTTAAGCGAGTAGCAGGGATGAACAAACTGCAAAAGGTTCAGTGAACCTGTAAAAAGTCTTCTAAATCTGAACATTTCCTGTAACAGTTCATCATGGAGAATATCTTTTAAAGCTGCCTTAAGGTCAACATTAAAAATACACAAATTCCTTAACCAGTTCCTGCCCGGCCTATGGACAAATGACGACTGGGCACGACATGTCCTCTCCTGAACACGCTTCACTTGCCGCACTACGACGCGATCTGTCACCCACTATATCCACCAGACAGCGGATGACTGATGAGTGTACCGGCCAATGCCAGTACAATGTGATCGCTGTGACAAATTACATCAGTTTACATGACAATTGTACACAATGGATTGTTTTCATTCATGCCATTCATTGTGTACTATTGTGTTAGTCTCTGTGAGTGGTCACAGTGATCACACGGTACAGGCAGGGCTAATCACAGCTCACCTGTACCGTGTTATTACCTGTGGCCAATAACAGCTAACCACAATAGTAAACGCTGAATTAATCTATTTCATTCAGTAAAAATGGTTGCTTATAACAGTGAAATTCACTGGTATATGCAATCATATAACTGGTGTGGCGGTGATTAGTGACACTGACTGGTGACAGTATGTGTAAAAATAAAAAATCCTGATCACTTTCCCAGAGTGGTACAATGTTACTATGGTAACACTGTATTGCTCCGGTCACAGTATGTTTAAAAAAAAAATAAAACTAAAAAGTGGTAGAAAAAAAATAGTTTTCTCTGAGCACTGCCACACCAGTTATATGATGACGCTGTACTGCCCTGGTGACAGTATTTTTTCCTTTTTTAATCTTCCAAAAAAGTGTGACAAAAAATTACAACTTCAAAAAAAACTCTCCATGCCTCTTACTAAATATTTTGGACAGTCTACTTTCCAAAAATTGGGACATTTGAGGGATATTCCTACTGTCTTGTCTTTTTGGGCATCAAGAAATGAGCTAGGCTGTTGGCACTATATAAATCCTGTATAATAATAATAATACTAACAGTTTGCAACATGAGGGCAGACAGTACAGTTACAATACAATTTAATACAGGAGGAATCAGAGGGCCCTGCTCGTTAGAACTTACATTTTAGGAGAGTCAGTACATTTTCAGATATACCATAGTTTGTGGACTCTAACTTTCCTACAGACTAATAAAATCTGATTTGGGTTATTTTCACCAAAGAAATGTAGCAGAATACAGTTTGGCCTACACTTACGAAGAAAGATTATTTATTTGCAAAATTTTATAACCGAAACAAAGAAAATTACATTTTTCATTTATTTAGCAAAAATGTAAAAACCCAGTGGTGATTAAATACCACCAAAAGAAAGCTCTATTTGTGTGGGGAAATAAATGATAAAAGTTTCCTGTAGGTACAGTGTTGCATGACCGTACAATTGTCATTCAAAGTGAGACAGCCCTGAAAGCTGAAACTTTGCCTGGGCAGAAACGGGGTGAAAGTGGCTGGTATTGAAATGGTTAAAGTAGATGTAAACACTCACATTTATCCAGTGAAGTGACTGGCCTTAAGTGATACGTAGAGATGAAACAAATCCTCCTTAATACGTTATACCTGTTTATCTGCAGCCTTCTCTCCCCTACATCCATTCAAAGTGCAGAATTTACACAGGATCTCGCAGCTCTGAAAAGGGGGCGGAACAGGGATGAGGTTGTCAATCTGACTGAGTTCCCTCCCCATCACTATTTTTATCTTGGTGTTATCTGACTATTTGTCAGAAGTGCCTCATGCTTATGGCAGAGAAATGGGACAGTGGACAGAAATTACACTTAGTGCTCTGGATTGAGACAAGTACACACTATAGAGAGATATACTTTTTTTCATATTTCATGTCTGAGATTTACAACCACTTCAGCCCCGGACCAATTGGCAGCCAAAGGACCAGGCTCCTTTTTGCGATTCGGCACTGCGTCGCTTTAACTGACAATTGCGCGAAGTGGCTTGCAAACAAACTTGGCGTCCTTTTTTTCCCACAAATAGAGCTTTCTTTTGGTGGTATTTGATCGCCCCTGCGTTTTTTATTTTTTGCGCTATAAACAAAAATAGAGCGACAATTTTGAAAACAATGCAATATTTTTTGCTTTTTGCTATAATAAATATCCCTAAAAAATATATAAAAAAACTTTTTTTTCCTCAGTTTAGGCCGATACGTATTCTTCGCCGGGGCTGGCGTCTGACGTCATTGATCGGCTTTCCCGATGACAGGGAACAGGCGATCAATGACAGGCAGAGTAGGAAGCGCGGGGAGAGGTTTGTTTACACAGACCTCTCCCCGTTCTTCAGCTCTGTGACCCGATCGCGGGACACCAGCAGCGATCGGGTCTGCTGGTCCCGCGGCCGTGGTAACAGCTCCCGACCGGGTTGCGAGCGCGGTGCGCGTGACCCACGGCTAGGCTCTTAAAGGGCCACGTACGTGGTTCTGCTTAGCCGTGCCATTCTGCCGACGTACATCGGCGTTAGGCGGTCGGGAAGCGGAGCGGTTAACCACATGCCGGCTGGGCCATAGCCGAAAGACGGCTACAGCGCGGTCGGCTTATCCTGGGTGGACGTCCCCCCAGAAACTTGCTCCCGCGCGCCCCCTGGGGCGCGCACTCGGGAACATCCGTGACCGCCGGGTCCCGAGGACTCGGCGGATCAGGTAAACGGCCGCTGATAGCGGCCGTTTACCACGTGATCGCTCCGTCAGATGACGGAGCGATCACATGTACACAAACCGGCGTCACGTCATGACGCCGGTTCCTTCCTCCCCTCTCTGTACCGATCGGTACAGTGAGAGGAGAGAAGCGGAAAGGGATGAGATGGAACCAGCGCTGTGGGCTGGATGTGTAGTGCCCACAGCGCTGGTCAGTGACAGCAATACACTGCCACCACTGTACAATGCTCTGCCACCACTGTGCAATACACTGCCTACTCTGCCACCACTGTGCAATGCTCTGCCACAACTGTGCAATGCTCTGCCACCACTGTGCAATACACTGCCTACTCTGCCACCACTGTGCAATGCTCTGCCACCACTGTGCAATGCTCTGCCACCACTGTGCAATACTCTGCCACCACTGTGCAATACTCTATCAATACTGTGCAATACTGTGCAACACTCTGCCAATACTCGCCACTACTCTGCCAATACTCAATAAATTTTTATAGAAACAAAGAATTTATTTTTTATTTTTTTACCGAATTTTCAGTATTTTTTGATTTATAGCGCAAAAATTAAAAAACCCAGCAGTGATTAAATACCACCAAAAGAAAGCTCTATTTGTGTGAAAAAAAGGACACAAAATTAATTTGGGTACAGTGTTGCATGACTGAGTAATTGTCATTCAAAGTATGAGAGCACCGAAAGCTGAAAATTGGTCTGGTTACGAAGGGGGTTTAAGTGCCCAGTGGGTAAGTGGTTAAAGAACAACTGAAGGCAAAAAATTTTTGTTTTAGATTGGAGTGGAGAGGATTTGGAACTTTATTGCCGACTGCTTCTCTAGTTGAGAGAATCACCCCCTCTATTTGTGCTAGTGAATGTTATCACCAAACATGAAAGAAAATCCCAAATTTAAATGGTGCGCGTGACCCACGGCTAGGCTCTTAAAGGGCCACGTACGTGGTTCTGCTTAGCCGTGCCATTCTGCCGACGTACATCGGCGTTAGGCGGTCGGGAAGCGGAGCAGTTAACCACATGCCGGCTGGGCCATAGCCGAAAGACGGCTACAGCGCGGTCGGCTTATCCTGGGTGGACGTCCCCCCAGAAACTTGCTCCCGCGCGCCCCCTGGGGCGCGCACTCGGGAACATCCGTGACCGCCGGGTCCCGAGGACTCGGCGGATCAGGTAAACGGCCGCTGATAGCGGCCGTTTACCACGTGATCGCTCCGTCAGATGACGGAGCGATCACATGTACACAAACCGGCGTCACGTCATGACGCCGGTTCCTTCCTCCCCTCTCTGTACCGATCGGTACAGTGAGAGGGGAGAAGCGGAAAGGGATGAGATGGGACCAGCGCTGTGGGCTGGATGTGTAGTGCCCACAGCGCTGGTCAGTGACAGCAATACACTGCCACCACTGTGCAATACTCTGCCACCACTGTACAATGCTCTGCCACCACTGTGCATTACACTGCCTACTCTGCCACCACTGTGCAATGCTCTGCCACAACTGTGCAATGCTCTGCCACCACTGTGCAATACACTGCCTACTCTGCCACCACTGTGCAATGCTCTGCCACCACTGTGCAATGCTCTGCCACCACTGTGCAATACTCTGCCACCACTGTGCAATACTCTATCAATACTGTGCAATACTGTGCAACACTCTGCCAATACTCGCCAATACTCGCCACTACTCTGCCAATACTCAATAAATTTTTATAGAAACAAAGAATTTATTTTTTATTTTTTTACCGAATTTTCAGTATTTTTTGATTTATAGCGCAAAAATTAAAAAACCCAGCAGTGATTAAATACCACCAAAAGAAAGCTCTATTTGTGTGAAAAAAAGGACACAAAATTAATTTGGGTACAGTGTTGCATGACTGAGTAATTGTCATTCAAAGTATGAGAGCACCGAAAGCTGAAAATTGGTCTGGTTACGAAGGGGGTTTAAGTGCCCAGTGGGTAAGTGGTTAAAGAACAACTGAAGGCAAAAAAATTTTGTTTTAGATTGGAGTGGAGAGGATTTGGAACTTTATTGCCGACTGCTTCTCTAGTTGAGAGAATCACCCCCTCTATTTGTGCTAGTGAATGTTATCACCAAACATGAAAGAAAATCCCAAATTTAAATGGTCACTAGAACAGGAAAAGAGGGGAAATCTTCCAATAGGAACACTATTTCTGGTGATTTATTTTAGTGTTGTTTTAACCACTTCAGCCCCGGACCAATTGGCAGCCAAAGGACCAGGCCCCTTTTTGCAATTCGGCACTGCGTCGCTTTAACTGACAATTGCGCGGTCGTGCAAAGTGGCTCCCAAACAAAATTGGCGTCCTTTTTTTCCCACAAATAGAGCTTTCTTTTGGTGGTATTTGATCGCCCCTGCGGTTTTTATTTTTTGCGCTAAAAACAAAAATAGAGCGACAATTTTGAAAAAAATGCAATATTTTTTACTTTTTGCTATAATAACTATCCCCCAAAAAATATATAAAAAAAACATTTTTTTTCCTCAGTTTCGGACGATACGTATTCTTCTACATATTTTTGGTAAAAAAAATCGCAATTAGCGATTATTGATTGGTTTGCGCAAAAGTTATAGCGTTTACAAAATAGGGGATAGTTTTATAGCATTTTTATTAATATTTATTTTTTTACTAGTAATGGCGGCGATCAGCGATTTTTATTGTGACTGCGACATTATGGCGGACACATCGGACATTTTTGACACATTTTTGGGACATTTGTCATTTATACAGAAATCAGTGCTATTTAAATAGCACTGATTCCTATGTAAATGACAGTTGCAGTGAAGGAGTTAACCACTAGGGGGCGGGGAGGAGTCAGTGTGACGTGTTGTGTTTATTTTACAGTAGGGGGGGCGTGGCTGTACGTCTGACGTCATTGATCGGCGTTCCCGATGACAGGGAACAGCCGATCACTGACAGTCAGTGTAGGAAGCGCGGGGAGAGGTTTGTTTACACAAACCTCTCCCCGTTCTTCAGCACCGTAACCCGATCGCGGGACACCAGCGGCGATCGGGTCCGCTGGTCCCGCGGCCGGGGTCAGGGAGCTCCCGACCGTGTCGCGAGCGCGCCGCTGGTAGCGCGCGCGCGACCCACAGGCAGGCACATGCACGATCACGTACAGGTACGTGATTTTGCCTGCCCGGGCCATTTTGCCGACGTATATCGGCGTTAGGCGGTCGGGAAGCGGTTAATTAGCGCTGCACTGTTTTTCATTTTATGCACTTGACCAAATATGGCCATGACTTGATACAGTGGCTTGCGAAAGTATTCGGCCCCCTTGAACTTTTCAACCTTTTGCCACATTTCAGGCTTCAAACATAAAGATATAACATTTTAATTTTTTGTGAAGAATCACCAACAAGTGGGACACAATTGTGAAGTGGAACGAAATCTATTGGATATTTTAAACTTTTTTAGCAAATGAAAAACTGAAAAGTGGTGCGTGCAAAATTATTCGGCCCCTTTACTTTCAGTGCAGCAAACTCACTCCAGAAGTTCAGCGAGGATCTCTGAATGATCCAATGTTGTCCTAAATGACTGATGGTGATAAATAGAATCCACCTGTGTGTAATCAAGTCTCTGTATAAATGCACCTGCTCTGTGATAGTCTCAGGGTTCTGTTGAAAGCGCAGAGAGCATTATGAAGACCAAGGAACACACCAGGCAGGTCCGTAATACTGTTGTGGAGAAGTTTAAAGCCGGATTTGGATACAAAAAGATTTCCCAAGCTTTAAACATCCCAAGGAGCACTGTGCAAGCGATCATTTTGAAATGGAAGGAGTATCAGACCACTGCAAATCTACCAAGACCTGGCTGTCCCTCTAAACTTAGGACAACAATCAGTCGTACACTGCACAAATCTGGCCTTTATTGAAGAGTGGCAAGAAGAAAGCCATTTCTCAAAGATATCCATAAAAAGTCTCGTCTAAAGTTTGCCACAAGCCACCTGGGAGACACACCAAACATGTGGAAGAAGGTGCTCTGGTCCGATGAAACCAAAATCGAACTTTTTGGCCACAATGCAAAACGATATGTTTGGCGTAAAAGCAACACAGCTCATCACCCTCAACACACCATCCCCACTGTCAAACATGGTGGTGGCAGCATCATGGTTTGGGCCTGCTTTTCTTCAGCAGGGACAGGGAAGATTGTTAAAATTGAGGGGAAGATGGATGCAGCCAAATACAGGACCATTCTGGATGAAAACCTGTTGGAGTCTGCAAAAGACCTGAAACTGAGACGGAGATTTATCTTCCAACAAGACAATGATCCCAAACCTACAGCAAAATCTACAAAGGAATGGTTCACAAATAAATGTATCCAGGTGTTAGAATGGCCAAGTCAAAGTCCAGACCTGAATCCAATCGAGAATCTGTGAAAAGAGCTGAAAACTGCTGTTCACAAACGCTCTCCATCCAACCTCACTGAGCTCAAGCTGTTTTGCAAGGAAGAAATGGGCAAGAATTTCAGTCTCTCGATGTGCAAAACTGATAGCGACATACCCCAAGCGACTTGCAGCTGTAATCACAGCAAAAGGTGGCTCTACAAAGTATTAACGCAAGGGGGCCGAATAGTTTTGCACGCCCCACTTTTCATTTTTTTTATTAGTTAAAAAAGTTTCAAAAATCCAAAAGATTTCGTTCCACTTCACAATTGTGTCCCACTTGTTGGTGATTCTTCACAAAAAATTAAAATTTTATATCTTTATGTTTAAAGCCTGAAATGTGGCAAAAGGTTGAAAAGTACAAGGGGGCCGAATACTTTCGCAAGGCACTGTACATTTTCTCCCCATGTTCACCTGCCTCTGCTCCTGTTGAAAATGAGTCACATTAGCTAACTGTGGTATGTCAACATAGCGGCCAGGGATGCTTAGTGATATCACTAAAAAATATGGACCCCTGCTGGTTTGTGTACAAACAGAAGCTGGACTAAAATTGGTGAATTTGAGATGAAGTGGTACCACTACAAAATTAGACTTCTGGCTGATGTTTGTGCACAGACACCAGCTAGGGGTTCAGGTCGATGACAAAATAACAATTATAGCTAGTTTGCCAAATTGCAAACAAACTCATATTAATATCCTGCTTACAATCGTCTGACAAAAGTAGGAGATTCCATTAGGAATCAAGTATGTTTAAGGCTCTATTCACACCTTTGCAGATGAGTTATGACGTGTGCTATTGCATGTAAACCACAAAAAACGGTACTTGTGTATTGCAATGTACTCTCTAACAAACACATATGCACCCCACCATCAATGCACAGGTATGAATGTACTGTTGTGCTCTGTTTCCTAACGGCAGTGCAGGTATTTGTTTTTTTTTGTTTTTTTGATTTCTTCTATAATGCTTGTTAAAGAGACCCTGTCACCACCTTGAAAAACTGCAGCTAAAGGCACAAAAAAAATCTAATGTATACTTTCAATCATTTTTTTTTATTCACTTGCAATGTGCCTTGAAACATGCCAGAAAATTTGACAGCTTCGGGAAGTGTCAGTTCCCCAGCATAGCCCCCTCCCTCCTGCCAAGTCATAGCCCTCTTCTTTTTTTGGGAGTGACTACTCTCTGTGCTGGTCTAGCTTCTCTGCCCCTCCTCACACTTCCTTACATAGCCTTCTATGTAGCTAATGAGTAGGGATGAGCCGGGATTGCTTATATGCAAGTTATTGTCATAAAAAGTGTATGGGGACCTGGTACTGCCCCAGCGGACATGTAGCAATGCAAAAAAGTTTTAAAAACGGCAGTTTTTTCAGGAGCAGTGATTTTAATAATGCTTAAAGTGAAACAATAAAAATCGAATATTCCTTTAAATATTGTGCTGGGGGGGGGGGTGGTCTGCCTGTAAAGTAGCGCATCTTTCCCATGTTCATAACAGTCCCGCAGCAAAATTACAATTCTAAAGGAAAAAATGTCATTTAAAATTGCTTTTGGCTGTAATGTATTGCCGTATACCAGCAATATACATAAGAAATCATTGAGAAAAAAAAATGGCGTGGGCTCCCCCCAGTCCATTACCAGGCCTTTCAGGTCTGGTATGGATATTAAGGGGAACACCGTGCCAAAATCATAAGTTTACATACCCTGGCAGAATTTATGATTTCTTGGCCATTTTTCAGAGAATATGAATGATAACACAAAAACTTTTCTTTCACTTATGGTTAGTATTTGGCTGAAGCCATTTATTATCGATCAACTGTGTTTACTCTTTTTAAATCATAATGACAGCAGAAACTACCCAAATGACCCTGATCAAAAGTTTACATACCCCAGTTCCTAATACTGTGTATTGCCCTTAAAGTATAAAAATACTGCTCTAGTCTGCAGACCCACAAGGAGAATAGTGTCCACCCTAATTGGGTTCAGCTGGTGCTGGCTCTGCTCATAATAGAGGAGGAACAGGAAGGTCTAGATTGCCGCACTTCAACAAAGCTTCTTTATTAAGGCTACTTTCACACTGGAGCGCTGGGGGCGCTGGCGGTAAAGCGGCGCTATATTTAGCGCCGCTTTACCGGCGTTTTAGCGGCGCATTGCGGCCGCTCGCAGGGTGGTTTTACCCCCCGCGAGCGGCCGAAAAAGGGTCAATACCGCCCGCAAACCGCCACTGCAGCGGCGTGTTGCGGGCGGGTTCGGAGCGCTGCCCCATTGTTTCCAATGGGAACGGGCGCTATAGGAGCGGTAAATATACCGCTCCTACAGCGAGCCAAAGATGCGGCTTGTAGGACATTTTCCAGCGTCCTGCAAGCTCACCGCTTCAGTGTGAAAGCCCTCGGGCTTTCACACTGAAGACACAGCAACAGCTGTTTCAGGTCGGTTTGCAGGCGCTATTTTTAGCGCAATAGCGCCTGCAAACCCCAGTGTGAAAGGGGCCTTATGGTAGATAAAATCCAAAAAATGGTTACATCATCAGCGATACAGCAAACAGCTGTTTGCCATCCAGACCTTCCTTTTCCTCCACTGTGTATTGCCCCCTTTAACATCAATGACAGTTGAAGTATTTTGTGTTATTTGTGGATGAGGCTCTTTATCTTCTTAGATGGTAAAACTGCCCATTCCTCTTGGCAAAAAGCCTCCAGTTCCTGTAGATTCTTGGGCTGTCTTGCAAGAACTGCACATTTGAGATCTCCCCAGGGTGGCTCAATGATATTGAGGTCAGGAGACTGAGATGGCCTCTTCAGAACCTTCACTTTATTCTGCTGTAGTCAATGACAGGTCAACTTGGCCTTGTGTTTTGGATCATTGTCATGTTGGAATGTCCAAGTACGTCCCATGTGCAGCTTCCTGGCTGATGAATGCAAATGTTCCTCCAGTATTTTTTGATAACATACTGCATTCATCTTGCCAACAATTTTGACCAAATTTCCTGTGCCTTTGTAGCTCACACATCCCCAAAACATAAGCGATCCACCACCATACCTTTCATCATAGGCCTTGTTGACTCCTCTCCAAATGTAGTGTTTATGGTTGTGGCCAAAAAGCTAAATTTTGGTTTCATCACTCCAAATTACTCTGTGCCAGAAGGCTTGAGGCTCGTCTCTGCTGTTTGTTATATTGTAATCGGGATACTTTGTGACATTTGCGTAGTAATTGCTTTCTTCTGGGGACTCAACCATGCAGCCCATCTTTCTTCAAGTGCCTCCTTATTGTGCAACTTTTGATCAGGGTCATTTGGGTAGTTTCTGCTGTCATTATGAATTAAAAAGAGTAAACACAGTTGATTGATAATAAATGACTTCAGCCAAACACTAACCATGAGTGAAAGAAAAGCTTTTGTGTTATCATTCATATTCTCAGAAAAATGGCCAAGAAATCATAAATTCTGCCAGGGTATGTAAACTTATGTGAACAACTGTATGCTCTGAACTACAGTATATACACTATATGGACTGCACTCAGAAAAATTGGGCCTTAGGTGTTGGTGGTGCCAGAACACTGTAACCCCTCAGTTACTCTTGTTGGGCGCAGGAACGGGCCCTGCTGTTAAATATTATTTCAAAAATGGTAACTGTTAAACAGGGGCAGAAAACTTGGGCCTTGGGTTGTGGTGGTGGTGCCACAACACTGTAACCCCTCACAGTTATGCCCCGTACACACGGTCGGAAATTCTGACCACAAAATCCGTCTGATTTTTTCCGACACTGGTGTTTCATACACACGGTCGGACAAAGTTGTCGGAAAATCCGATCCTTCTGAACGTGGTGACGTTCGTTGCATACGATGGAGCTACGTAGAGGCTAGTAGCCAATAGCTTTGGTCTTGTAATGTGATCTGAGCATGCATGACACTTTGTCCACACTTTGTCTGTCGGAATTCGCTACACGCGATCGGAAAAAGTCCTACGGAAAAAGTCAGATGGAGCCCACACACGGTCAGATTTTCCGACAACATGGTCCGATAGGACATTTTCCGTCGGAAATTCCGACCGTGTGTACGGGGCATTACTCTTGTAGGGCGCAGAAACGGGCCCTGCTGTTAAATATTATATCAAGAATTGTAATTACATGCCCCGTTAAACAGGGGTAGAAAAATTGGGCCTTGGGTGGTGGTGGTGCCACAACACTGTAACCCCTCACAGTTACTCTTGTTGGGCACAGTAACAGGCCCTGCTGTTAAATAATATATCAAAATTTGTAATTACATGCCCCTGTTAAACAGGGGCAGAAAAACTGGGCCTTGGGTGGTAGTGGTGCCCTAAACCAAAAATATTGTTGGAAGCTAGCATCATCAAGATTCAGGAGGAACATGATAGGCAGCATAGGGAGTCTTCAAGGGATCCCAGATCCATAGCAAATTCAATCAGTTACATCAGCATCAGGAGCTTGATAGCTGCTGATCCAGGATTGATTATTTTTTTATAAATGTGAGCCTATCAACGGAGTCTGTGGAAAGGCACACTCTTTGATCCCTTACAAACCCTCCAGCAGCACTGAATGTGTATTCAGAAAGTACGCTGGATGCAGGACATGCTAGTAGCTTGATTGCATATTGAGCAAGTTCTGGCCAGTGGTCCATCCTTAAGACCCAGTATCCCAGTGGATGCTCTGTTGGAAAGGTCTCCAAGTCTGCTCTTGCCCATAGACATCCCTGCACCATATAATGCAGACGCTGGAGATGGTTGCTTGAACCTATCAGACCTTGGCTTTTTTCTCTTTTCTCAAAGGCCTCCTGAAGATGTTTTCTCCTCTGCTCCCTCTGCGAAGGCAGGATGAGTTCTGCAACTTTACCCTTGTAATGTGGATCAAGAAGGGTTGCCAGCCAGTAATGATCCCTCTCCTTGATACCACGAATCCTAGGGTCCTTTCGCAGGCTTTGCAGAATCAGGGAGGCCATGCAGTGTAAGTTTGCAGAGGCATTTGATTCTGAGTCCTCTGGGTCACTAAGGATCACATTATCCGTAACTACCTCCTCACAGCCACGTACAACTCCTTGGGTTTCTGGGGACTGAAAACCATCCCTGGAAGACTGCTACGTGTTATCCTCTACATCCACGCTGACAAAATACTCCTCCTCTTCTTCCTGTGTGTTAAGCGGCCCCGCAGGAATGCTATCTGGATAAAGGGGGCCTTGAGAGGAAAGGAAGTCCTCATCTTGCTCCCGCTGTTCTGCCTCAAGTGTCCTATCCATGATTCCACAAAGCGTGTGCTCCAGCAGGAAGACATGAGGGGCAGTGTCACTGATGCATGTATTGTCGCTGCTCACTATCCTTGTGGCCTCCTCAAATGGTGACAGGACAGTGCATGCATCTTTAATCAGTAGCCAATGGTGTGGCGAAACGAAGCCAAGCTCCCCTGTCCTGGTGCCATACCCGCACAGGTACTCATTGATGGCCCTCTGATGTGTGTGCAGCTGCTGCAGCATTGCCAACGTTGAGTTCCACCTGGTAAGCATGTCACAAATGAGGTGGTTGGTGGGCAGGTTGCATTCCCTTTGAATGTTAGTCAGCCGAGCACTGGCATTGTATGACTGGCGGAAATGACCACAGACTTTTCTTGCCTGCCTCAAAAGATCTTTAAGCCTGAGCACCTGATCAAAAACACTGCACCACCAAATTCAGGACGTGTGCCAAACATGGAACATGGGTCAAGTGTGCTTTTTGGAGGGCGGAGAGAAGGTTGGTGCCATTGTCGCATACAACCATTCCTGGCTGAAGCTGTCGTGGCGTCAACCACCTCTGAGCCTGCCGCTGCAGAGTTGACAGAATCTCTGCCCCAGTGTGACTCCTGTCCCCTAGGCAGACCCACTCAATCACCGCATGGCATCTTTTAGCTTGGCTGTTTGTGTAGCCCCTTCAGTGCTTTGGGAGCACTGATGGTTCCGAGGACAATTTTGCAGAAGAGGCCATAGAGGTAGAAGAAGAGGAGGGAGGGGAGCATACAGATGTGGCAGAATCACTACCAGCTTTTTGGGGGTATGGTGGCGGAACAAGCTCCAACACTGAACCCTGTCCTGCATCCTTCCCAGCTGCCAGCAGAGTTACCCAATGCACCATGAAGGAAAGGTAACGTCCCTGCCCATGCCTGCTGGACCATGAGTCAGCAGTAATATGAACCTTACTGCTGACTGCCCTGTCCAACTAGGCCTAAACATTGCCTTCCACATGCCGGTAGAGAGTAGGAATGGACTTACGTGAAAAGAAATGCAGTTTTGGAACCTGCCACTGAGGTACAGCATATTCCACAAATTCACGAAAGGGGGCAGAGTCTACCAGCTGAAAAGGCGGCAGTTTCAGTGCTAGCAATTTGGCCAAGCTAGCATGTGGATGGCTGGGACTGAATTTCTTTTTACGGTTCAGCAACTGGGGTAGGGAAATTTGCCTGCTGAAATCAATTGGTGGTGTACTGCTAGCAGATTGGCTGCAAGAACTTGTGACACCTATTGCTATACCTTCTTTCCTCTCGGTGCAGGTTTTTGAGAGGACTGGATAGTAGGCTTGGAGATCCCAGATGAGGAGCAAGGAGAAGTTCGCCTTTTTCTATGATGTGGGTCTCTCAAGTGCTGTTGCCAACAGACTGCATGGTAGGTCATCATATGTCTGGTCAAGAATGTGGTGCCCAAGCGGCTGCTGTTCTGGCCACACTTGATCCGCTTCAGACATAGATTGCAAACAGCAACGATGCGATCTGCTGCACACACGTTGAAAAAGGCCCACTCCAAGGAACTTTTAAAAGTCAGTGGGGAGTCAGCAGCGCCCTGCACCTGTAGAGCTCTGTGGTGTGATGCAATAGGGTGGCTGCCCTTAAGCTGCACCCGGAGGACATTCTGCCTCGTTGGAGTTGTGCCTCCTCCTCCTCCTCACTTTCCTCCTCTCTTCTCTCAGGCACCCAAGTACAGTCAGTGACCTCATCATCCCCTCCCATGTCACTGGAGCAAACTTGGCAGTGTGCTGCAGCTGGGGGAACATGACTGCCAGTTTCTTGTTCTTCTGTGGCACCCCCTCTCTCTAGGCTCACGTTACTCCCTTCCTCAACCTGGGAACCAACATCGGACCCTTCATGCTGCGCATACTCCAGCAGCATGTAACCGACACTGTGGTCGAATAATTCTGGGGACTCCTTCATGCATGATGGGGCTACGGAAGGAGTGAGTGCACCCCTAAGTGAAAATGTCCAAATTGGGCCCAAAGTGTCAATATTTTGTGTGACCACCATTATTTTCCAGCACTGCCTTAACCCTCTTGGGCATGGAGTTCACCAGAGCTTCACAGGTTGCCACTGGAGACCTTTTCCACTCCTCCATGATGACTGGTGGATGTTAGAGACCTTGTGCTCCTCCACCTTCCATTTGAGGATGGCCCACAGATGCTCAATAGTGTTTAGGTCTGGAGATGCTTGGCCAGTCCATCACCTTTACCCTCAGCTTCTTTAGCAAGGCAGTGGTCATCTTGGAGGTGTGTTTGGGGTCATTATCATGTTGGAATACTGTCCTGCAGCCCAGTCTTCGAAGGGAGGGGATCATGCTCGGCTTCAGTATATCACAATACATGTTGGCATTCATGGTTCCCTCAATGAACTGTATCTCCCCAGTGCTGCAGGACTCATGCAGCCCCAGACCATGACACTCCAACTATCATGATTGACTGTATGCAAGACACACTTGTCTTTGTACTCCTGGCCTGGTTGCCACCACACAAGCTTGACACCATCTGAACCAAATAAGTGTATCTTGGTCTCATCAGACCACAGAACATGGTTCCAGTAATCCATGTCCTTAGTCTCCTTGTCTTCAGTAAAACTGTGTTGCGGGCTTTCTTGTGCATCATCCTTAGAAGAGGCTTCCTTCTGGGACAGCCATGCAGACCAATTTGATGCAGTGTGCAGCATATGGTCTGAACACTGACATGCTGACCCCCCACCCCTTCAACCTCTGCAGCAATGCTGGCAGCACTCCTACGTCTATTTCCCAAAGACAACCTCTGGATATGACGCTGAGCATGTGCACCCAACTTCTTTGGTCAACCATGGCAAGGCCTGTTCTGATTTGAACCTATCCTGTTAAATCGCTGTATGGTCTTGGCCACTGTGCTGCAGCTCAGTTTCAGGGTCTTGGCAATCTTCTTAAAGCCTAAGCCATCTTTATGTAGAGCAACAATTCTTTTTTTCAGATCCTCAGAGAGTTCATTGCCATGAGGTGCCATGTTGAACTTCCAGTGACCAGTGTGAGAGAGATAACACCAAATTAAACAAACCTGCTCCACATTCACAACTGATATGCCACATGACACCGGGTAGGGAAAATGGCTAATTGGGCCCAATTTGGACATTTTCACCTTTGTTGCCAGTGGTTTGGACATTAATGGCTGTGTGTCGAGTTATTTTGAGGGGACAGCAGATTTACACTGTTATACAAGCTGTACGCTCACTACTATACATTGTAGCAAAGTGTAATTTCTTCAGTGTTGTCACATGAAAAGATATAATAAAATATTTACAAAATAGTGAGGGGGTGTACCCACTTTTGTGAGATAATGTGTGTGTGTATATATATATATATATATATATATATATATATATATATATACACTAGACTGTATACTGTATATATTGATACACCGCCTGAAGTGTATTATATACTGTTCACTGCTGAATGCACTGTATATATACACTACACTGAATGCAGAGTATATATATATATATATATATATATATATATATAGCAACCATCAAATTTTCCACTCGCACACTCGTATTTTGTGAGTGGAAAATGTCTGTTGGCGAGCGTGGGGCTGCCTCAGAGTAGGGGAGCGAGCACCGCCGGCACGGTCTCCCAGCCAGGGGAAGTGAGGAGAGGAAGCTGTCCATATCAGCAGAGAGTGAGATTGCTCGCTATAATAGCTTTCATTTGAATTTCCTGTGATCCCGGGGCTCACCGTCATATTCCCACCTCTTGGCCTGACGCCTTTGATAGACAGAACACCGGTCCAATGCGGGACATGTCATCAAAGGCGTCGGGCCAAGAGGTGGGGCTATGTGACGGTGAACCCCGGGAACACAGGAAACTCAAATAGAAAGCTATTACAGCGGACCATCTCACTCTCTGCTGATCTGGACGGCTCGCCTCTTTCTCTGCACAGGTGAGGCTGCATTGTGCACGGCTCACGCTGCATTGGGCACAGGTGAGGCTGTGTTGGGCACTGGACATGCTGCATTGGGCACAGGCAGGCCACATTGGGAACAGGCAGGCCGTATTGGGCACAGGTGAAGCTGTATTGGGCACTGGACATGCTGCATTGGGCACAGGCAGACAGCGCTGCATTGGGCACAGGTCACGCTGCATTGGGCACAGGTCACGCTGTATTGGTCACGCTGCATTGGGCACAGGTGAGGCTGCATTGGGCACAGGCCACGCTGCATTAGGCACAGGAGAGGCTGTATTGGGCACAGGCCACGCTGCATTGGGAACAGGCAGGCCACATTGGGCACAGGTGAGGCTGCATTGGGCACATGTGAGGCTGTATTGGGCACTGGACACGCTGCATTGGGCACAGGCAGGCAACGCTGCATTGGGCACAGATCATGCTGTATTGGGCACAGGTGTGGCTGCATTGGGCATAGGCCATGCTGCATTGGGCACAGGTGAGGCTGTATTGGGCACAGGCCACGCTGCATTGGGCACAGGCAGGCCACGCTGCATTAGGAACAGGCAGGCCACATTGGGCACAGGGGAGGCTGCATTGGGCACAGGGGAGGCTGTATTGGGCACAGGTCACACTGTATTGGGCACAGGTGAGGCTGCATTGGGCACAGGCCATGCTGCATTGGGCACAGGTGAGGCTGTATTTGGCATAGGCCACGCCGTATTGGGCACAGGTGGGGCTGCACTGATGGGCACAGGTGGGGCTGCACTGGAGGGCACAGGTGAGGCTGCAATGATAACTTGTTGTTAATATTTATTTTTGTAACTTAATTCTGCATAAAACATTTAAGTGTCATTTCATGAGATAATTTATGAGGGCGTGTTTAGGGGTGGGATTATACTCTGCATTCAGTGTAGCCTATATATACAGTGCATTCGGTGGTGTACACAGTATATACTGTAATACAGGGTGTACAGTTTCTAATACACCTCTGGTGGTGTACACAGTATATAATAGTGTGTACAGTTTATAATACACTTCAGGCTGTGTATTAATATATATAGCGTATATATACAGTGCATTCAGCGGTGTACAGTATATAATACACTTCAGGCGGTATATCTATATAGTCTAGTGTGTATATATATATATATATATATATATATATTTTTTTTTTTTTTTTTTTAATATCCAGCTAAAGCTAGAAAGGGGCAGGAACGCCCGAAACATGTTGCCACACTGACTCTGACTTCATTATGCCATTCTGGTACCCTTAATCCACCCTAATGATCTCCATGTGGTCAACAGCGGCCCTTCTGATTCCTGGCAAGAGACTATCTACATGAGGAAGTGCCTGAGTGGGGGAAAGCCTGCCATCTAGTGGAATTGAAATTGCATGCTGCTTTTTTGATCACACACTGTAATTGCATATTATCTTTGTGTTTTTGAGAGCTAATAAACTAGTACACTAATATTATACAGTAGCTCTGTTTCTCTTTCCTTTGTCTTTTTCATATATGTTACATTACTCACTGTCCACTTTCCACCCAGTATCCTTACATCACTCATCGTCCACTTGCCACCCACCAAATTTAAATCTTTTGCGGGCCACCTTCCATTCCCAAACCTACATCACTCCCCAGACATGTCTTATCCCAAAACTCACATCACTCACTGTCTATTTCCTACCCCCTCAAAAAAAAAAGAATGCATTACAATGCACTGCAGCACAGATGCACAACACACACCATTATGTGCTTGATATATGCACCATAACACGTGCCCATTGGTGTAGATGAGCCCTAAGTGAACTTACTGTGGCAGTTACAAGCTTGCATAAAATATGTCACTCTCAAAACCAAATGTGCATCTTTCCTGCTACAATTGTACACCAAAAAACAGTCTTATTCCAATGAATTCCCTCTGATGATCAAGGAAGAAGGAAGGGAGAAGGACGTGAGGAACCTTGTGTTGAAAAGTGCCTGATTGGATGTTTTACAGCACAATCAATCCTGCAGTTATGCTTAATAGGGTGTCACATGGTAACTTCCTGGCCCTTTTCGCACAGTTTCACCTAAAAAAGTAATCACCAAGTCTGACTTGTTCATAAATCTAGTGGTCTTTTCTCCATATTTATCACAGTGATAAGGCACAACTTTATTCATTTATTAAACAGGTACAACCCTATTACTTTCTGTGTACTTATTACCAAGAATTCACTGTTACTTCCCAAGCATTTATTAAACATCTTTCTAGGGAACTAGGGACTTATCAAGCTGTAAAATGTGTTACAACTTCCTATCACTGTTTTTTCACTGTTTATTAAATGTACACATACAGTCAGGTCCATAAGTATTGGGACATCGACCCAATTCTAATCTTATTGGCTCTATACACCACCACAATGGATTTGAAATGAAACGAACAAGATGTCCTTTAACTGCAGACTTTCAGCTTTAATTTGAGGGTATTTACATCCAAATCAGGTGAACAGTGTAGGAATTACAACAGTTTGTATATGTGCCTCCCACTTTTTAAGGGACTAAAAGTAATGGGACAATTAGCTGTTCCATGGCCAGGTGTGTGTTTTTCCCTCATTATCACATTTACAAGGAGCAGATAAAAGGCCCAGAGTTAATTTCAAGTGTGCTATTTGCATTTGGAATCTGTTGCTGTCAACTCTCAATATGAGATCCAAAGAGCTGTCACTATCAGTGAAGCAAGCCATCATTAGGCTGAAAAAACAAAACAAACCCAATCAAGAGATAGTAAAAACATTAGATGTGGCCAAATCAACTGTTTGGAACATCAAAAATGAATGCACCGGTGAGCTCAGCAACACCAAAAGACCCGGAAGACCATGGAAAACAACAGAGGTGGATGACCGAAGAATTCTTTCCCTGGTGAAGAAAAGATCAAGAACAATCTCCAGGAGGTAGGTGTATGTGTGTCAAAGTCAACAATCAAGAGAAGACTTCCCTGGTGAAGAAAACACCCTTCACAACAGTTGGCCAGATCAAGAACACTCTCCAGGAGGTAGGTGTATGTGTGTCAAAGTCAACAATCAAGAGAAGACTTC
Organism: Lithobates sylvaticus; assembly: GCA_028564925.1. NCBI lineage: Eukaryota > Metazoa > Chordata > Amphibia > Anura > Ranidae > Lithobates > Lithobates sylvaticus. Next base: position 272,035,645 of record CM053028.1, on the reverse strand, counting down.
ACCATAGTGAATACAGATGGTTCACCACAAGATGTAAACCATTGGTGAGCCTCAAAAACAGGAAGACCAGATTAGAGTCTGCCAAACAACATCTAAAAAAGCCTTCACAGTTCTGGAACAACATCCTATGGACAGATGATACCAAGATCAACTTGTACCAGAGTGATGGGAAGAGAAGAGTAGTCCGGGGAGAAGACCCCCAAGACGGAAGAAGACCCCGGAGCAGTGCAATAAAATATTTTTTCAAAAGTGTGTGTGTTTTTTTACTTTACATTTTACACCTTAGGTGAATGGGTAGGGGTACATACCACCTCATCAGTAAAGCATGGTGGTGGTAGTGTTATGGCGTGGGCATGTATGGCTGCCAATGGAACTGATTCTCTTGTATTTATTGATGATGTGACTGCTGACAAAAGCAGCAGGATGAATTCTGAAGTGTTTTGGGCAATATTATCTTCAGAACTCATTGGACGGCGCTTCACAGTGCAGATGGACAATGACCTGTAGCATACCGCGAAAGCAACCAAAGACTTTTTTTAAGGGAAAGAAGTGGAATGTTATGCAATGGCTAAGTCAATCACCTGACCTGAATCCGATTGAGTATGCATTTCACTTGCTGAAGACAAAACTGAAGGGAACTGCCCCAAGAACAAGCAGGAACTGAAGACAGTTGCAGTAGAGGCCTGGCAGAGCATCACCAGGGATGAAACCCAACGTCTGGTGATGTCTATGCGTTCCAGACTTCAGGCTGTAATTGACTGCAAAAAAATTTGCAACCAAGTATTAAAAAGTGAAAGTTTGATGGATGATTGTTAATCTGTCCCATTACTTTTGGTCCCTTAAAAGGTGGGAGGCACATATACAAACTGTTGTAATTCCTACACCGTTCACCTGATTTGGATGTAAATACCCTCAAATTAAAGCTGAAAGTCTGCAGTTAAAGGACATCTTATTCGTTTCATTTCAAATCAATTATGGTGGTGTATAGAGCCATTAGATTAGAATTAGATTAGATTAGAATTTGTGTCGATGTCCCAATATTTATGGACCTGACTGTATTTCTGTTTCAGTTTCAGTGGGAGACTACCAAGATTCTGTAGCAAAATAAAGTAAAAGGGAAAAAAACTTCTGTTGTAAACTTTCAAAACACATTTCCACACTGCCTATAGCTGCAGAGATGAATGAGAACTTGTTTTAAACTGCTTTTACTGCTTGTTCAGAATATATAAATATTTTTGTGTACAAAAAGCATGAATATTATTTGTTATACAAATATTTATGAAAAATAATAACTGAAAGAACCCAAGTTCAATATATTTTATTCTCTGTAAAGAAATGAAAACAACTTTAGATTCACAATTAGATGACACTGTACAATGAACATTTTTACTTTTCTATAATAGTTGAAGTGCTGATTTCCTTAGTGCTAGAACCTAATCATACACTGAAAACATTGAACAAAAAAAATGCTATTAAACTGTACTAAATGTAGAGTTTCCTTACTCTTAGGGTATGTCAGTAAGTAATTGGTGCATGTTTGTTCTACAGACCAATTATATTTTATTTGCATTTGGATAAATTCAGTTAAAGTGGAACTCCAGGCAAATATAAAAAAAAAGTGGGTGTTACATATTCATTAAATTATTTTATCATTATGCTAGTGTAGCTGTCTGAAATATATTATCTACGCACAATTCAAACTGCAGAGCAAAAATCATACTGACTGTTTGAGGTTCTTTACTTAGCAATGTGATCATGATCATTTATTTTCGAGCGACCAAGCAGATGACACAGTTAATTACAAAATTGCGTCAGCAAATAGTGGTGCCACTTTCCTTTCTATGCAGTCCAGCAGAAGTGTTAAAATCACAAGAATGGCTGCATAGAATTACAAATATTTTGGCATAAAAACACTCAAATATATTTATTTAATCCATGTATTAAGCTTTTTGCCTGGAGTTTGTTTTTTTTATAGTCTGCCACTAAAATGTACCATTCTGTAAAATGGTCTGTTAATTGTGGAATGTTTTATGTTCAAGAATCTGTAACAAATATGTCCATTGGTATAAATATGTAATTTCTCGTATGGATTTCTTCTGGCTATCCTGCATTCCTTCCAAAATGTTCAAAGACCTATAATGTTGCTTATGTTATCAAATTATGAAAGCGGCTGTGATAATCTTAAAGCTCAATTAAAGTCTTAGCATGATTTTCACTTGCCTTAAAATACATTTTTTTCACAGTGAAAATGTGCTTCCAGCCCTTTCACTCTGCTGGCATAGAGAAAGCGACACTCTCCTCATAACAAATATCGTCATGCACACTTTGTAGTGTGGAGAAGAAGAATGGATGTGTCTTACCAGATCTGTAAGAGTGCACTGGACAGCAATGGTGCTTATTGGACTTTGCAATTTAAATACAGTTTACAACTTCTTTAACAGGAAAGTAGAGGTAGAACTATAACAATGGTCGTGGTTAATACAATGTCTGGAGGTTTTACTAGAAACCTAAAGGAAATAATAATCATCCATTGACTGTCTTCTAGTTTATTAGTGAACCAGATCCACATAATATTTTAGATCTCAAAAAAAGGCCTTTTTCCATAATTTGATTGCACAGTTTAATGTAAACCAGGGGTAGGCAACCTGGAGCCCTCCAGCTATTGTGGAACTACATTTCCCATGAGGCATTGCAAGACTGGCAGTTACAATTACTCCCAGAGGAATGATGGGACTTGGACTTTTGCAACAGCTGAAGGGCCCCAGGTTGCCTACCCCTGATGTAAACAAACCCAAATACTGCATATTGACTGCATGTGTGTATTTATATATATATATATATATATATATATATATATATATATATTCTTAGTCAGGAGGGTTAAATATTGAGTTGGCCCACCCTTTGCAGCTATAGCAGCTTCAACTCTTCTGGGAAGGCTGCCCACAAGGTTTAGGAGTGTGTCTATGGGAATGTTTGACCATTCTTCCAGGGGTGGAGGTACTTGGCCTGCACGGAGTCCTGTCCCCAACCTGATAGAACACCTTTGGGATGATATAGTGCGGAGACTGTGAGACAGGCCTTCTCGTCCACATTAGTGCCTGAGCTCACAAATGCGCTTCTGGAAGAATGGTCAAACATTTACATAGTCACACTCCTAACCCTTGTGAACAGCCTTCCCAGAAGAGTAGAAGTTGTTATAGTTGCAAAGGGTGGGCCAACTCAATAATGAACCCTACAGACTAAGACTGTGATGCCATTAAAGTTCACGTGCGTGTAAAGGCAGGCGTCCTATATATACTGTTTTGAAAGAAGCAATTTACAAATTCAGTTGGTCATAACAAAAGTGACCTGTATTACCAGCAGACCAGAATAAATGATTTGATAAGATGGTCTAACCATTGAAGTACTATAATGGTGAAAGCTAACCTCTTTATTGTTGTAAACACATCACAGATGTGATCCAATATTTGTAGCACCAAACCGATTCATGTAATCTTGTGGCAATCAAGTATATTATGGTGTGGTGCAAAGTGGAAATCGGTGCTCCAGTCAAGTTGTAGCATTGATGCGGTTGCACACAATGATGTGGTTTGTCGATAGGTCACAGGTGGAGCCAAAGATGCATCTTGCCTTTTTATACAATCTAGTCCAAAGTGTCCATAGTCATAACAATTCTGATCACATACTGTTCTATATGGGTGATTATTTTCTCTATCTCTGAAACTACAGCCATGGAAAAAATGTGAAATAGTTTATAGTACAAAGAAAGGATAGAAATGCTTGTTTAAAATTTAGGAGTTGATTTTGTACATTGCCACTGAGTTATCACAGGAAATCTTGAAGATAACATTCATCCTTTTCTGTTGGGTTTGTAGAACCAAAATGGCTTTGAGTGTTCCATGTGGCAAATAGTATTTTGATATTATGCACATCAATATGATGGCTGTTTTAATAAAAGAAGGTCCCCTTAATATCTGTCTTCACAAGTCTCATTACTCTTGGAACGCATTTGTGATTGAAACAGTATTATTCAAGTCTAAAGCTTGAGAAAAATAAAATTTCCTTCAGATATCACTGGATTTGTACATATCTGAGAGCAGTCTTGTGATTGGTACATTGCCTATTGTTTTCTTGAAAAATACTTCTTCTATTGTTGATGGGCTGATAGACCGTAATGCTGGTAGAAGCAGTAGGAGTTTTCCAAAACGGCAGGGCTGGGTTGGATACCTGTGGAAAAAAATCAGACTAATTGATATTTGCTTTTTTTTAGTTCAGGTTTTAAATATATTAAGCAAAAAATAAATCAATGGTTGATATTGTTGAATGGCTTTTTATTTCTGGGGAAGCAAAACTTGGGGAAAAAAAGGGAAAGCGTTATATAGACCCTGACAAATATCAAACGGCAAAAAAAGAAAATTAGAGAGCTTCAGGTGCAACTCCCCAATTCATTAAAAAAAAAAAAAAAATATGCAACAACAATCAAAAGAATAAACAAAAATGATTTCAAGATGATCAAAATCAGTACAAAATTATCACCACAGAAAGGTTTATTAGAAAATTCATTACTATATTGATCAAAGAAGAGGAAAAATATAAGCAGATTAAACTTTAAAATAATAATTGTCAAAAGTCATTTTGTTTTATCTTTTCAATGCTTTTTTATTGAAATGTTTGTCACAGAAAAGAAACAAAAAACAAAGGGTACATTAAAGCAATAGCCTTTGCATCCCACCCGCCCCACACTCTCGAAACAGCCTCAATAGACCAACTTATAATAAGTATAAAGTAATTCCCATTTTCCTTCCTATAACACAAAAAGTGATGTTATACCCCATCAATGTCTAGAGCTTGGCAAAAGTTACATGTTAATGGAACATACTTAAATGGACTAAAGTTGTTTGACACAAGGATCTATTATAAGCCCAGTTCTTTTCAATCCTATTAATAACCTAGCGGATCAAATAGGCCTTTGCTGCACATTGACAATTAAACTCTTCTGTAGCCATTGTAGGAATAACAACAACTGGTCGGAGGTGGCCCAAAATGAAAACTAGTTGATGAAAAGTAATGAGTAGTCAAAATGCATTGCAATAATCCTTTGCAAATCCCTTCAGGTGAATTTTTATAACCCCCAAAAAATGAAATAAAATATAATAGGAGTAACCACATTCTAAATTATACTATAAATTGTATTATTAAATAATTCGATACCCATCAATAATATGGCTTCCTCACTCCCTATAACAAAATTTGTAACCAACTGCTACTTTTCATTAACTATATATTTATTTTTGGTGCTCTATTAGGCATCATGCACAATGGGCATTTAGCCCCAGTGCATGAGACTCTGGAGTTTAGGTGAGGGTATTAGGTATAAGGTGCACCATCCAGCCCCAATGCTGGCAGTCTGTCAAATGTGAGAGGCTGACAGCTGCTGCGGGTGGATTGTGCACCTCAGCGGTACTTGTTTTTTTTTTTTTTTTCTTTTCTTATTTTTTTTTTTTTTTTTCTTATTCCACTTCAGAAAGAATCTTCGTGGGTGAGTGTCAGCTACGCCCGCATCTCCATCCCTCTAATTGTCTTAGCATCATTAGTGGATTGTTTCATTCTCACCCCCCTTTTTTTTATTTTATTTTTTATTTTTTTTCTCCCCCCCTGGAGTTGGGGGGGATAGGGGTCCTGAGTCGGGCATCCATGAAATTTACAAAGCTCAAAAGTACATATATACATCCAAGATCCCACCCAGCCTCCCCTCCCCCTCCGCTTCCTTTATCCTAAATCCCGTTCCATCACTCTTCCAGTAAACACCCCTGGGGGTTTTTGTTTTTATTCCCCCCCCCACTCCCCCCTATCCCCCCCGTGCCCCCTCCCTCCCTGTCCCGGTCCGCTGTTTTGTTGTTGTGAGGTGGCCCTTTCTCCCCAATATCTTCTCCTACCCTTAGGGTCTGCCTTTCCGTGGCTAGATCTCTTTTCTGCTTCAGCCCCCAGGGATCATCAGTTGTCACGGCTGCACTCGCAAAGCCTCCCTGTAGCTCCAAGTCCTCTTGAATTTTCTCCAGCTCTCCCATCTAGCCCTCGTGGCCTCTCTGTCCTCCTCCCCGGTGTACAACACACATTCCATCATGTAAGTGGACTCCACTGCATCAACCCATTCCCAAACAGGTGGACTTTCCTTGTCCTTCCACCTCCTTGGAATTACCTTTTTAGCCGCATTAAGCAGATGGGGGATCAAAGAGCCTTTGTATTGTTTAATTTCCCTTGATGTGGCATGCATAAGTGCCACCCAAGGGTCATTTTTTACCTCTATCGTTGTTATTTCTTTTATGTATTTTAGGATAGTCTCCCAAAATTTTTTGATTTTGGGACACCCCCACCATAAATGACCCATTGTACCCCTTTGATCACACCCCCTCCAACAGTTCGCCGATGTATCCGCCTGAAAATTGCTGACCCTGTCTGGGGTTCTGTACCACCTAGCCATACACTTAAAGTTTGTTTCTGCAGTTCTCGCATCTACCGCTGACCCATGTGCTAATTTTAAAATTTTCTTACTTGTGCCTATTTCTAATTGTGTTCCTAGTTCGCTTTCCCATTTGGTAAGGTATGGCGGCATCTCCGGTCTTTCTCTTTCTAATAACAGTTTGTATATTCTGGATATTCTTTTTTTTGAACATTCTGTCGTAAAAATTTTCTCTAATTTTGTTAGATCCTTAATCTCCCTTAATGGGCTAGGAAGAGAGCCCGCAAAGTGGGTCAGCTGGCGATGCCGCCATCCATCTATGAAAAAAGCCTCATTATTCTGTAACTCGTGCAATGTCATAACCTTCCCCTTACTAATAACTTCCCCTAGTCTCGTGCAGTCCTTTCTAATCCAATCACCTCCTATTTCCTTTAACCCTGGCGGAAAAAAAGGGTTTTCTTTAAGTGCTATAAGTGGCGAATTATAATTTTTGTTGAATATTTTATATATTTTGTCCCAGATTTTCAAAGTCGTGATGGTGATTATATGTGTTTTTTCTCCCAGTGTCCGGCTTTTCGGAGGATTCCACACAATTCTCCCCAGCCTGGCTTCACTCAGTGCTTCCTCCAAACTAACCCATCTTTTAGTGTTGCCCATTTTACCCCATTCTGCGATTCTCAATAGTGCTATAGCATGGTAGTAACTTTCTATGTCTGGGACCGCCAGACCACCCTGACTTTTATCTTGTTTTAGAACTTGGAGGGAGATTCTATGTTTTTTGTAATTCCATATGAAATTCATTATAATAGCTCTTAATTTACCGAGGTACTGTTTTGGGAGAGGGAGGGGGAGCATCTGGAATTTATATGTGATGACTGGTAGGATCATCATTTTTACCGAATTAATCCTGCCTATCCAGGATAGAATTTTTCCCTTCAGCTCTTGGCATTTTTTTTTGATGTCTTCTAGGAGTGGGATATAATTTATTTTGTATAATTTCCTCGGGTTGTTGGCCAGTTCTATTCCTAGGTATTTAATCCTTTTTTTCCAGACGAAACTAACTGTTTTCTGTAGGTTCTGTTTCTCAATTTTGTTGAGGTTAATATTGAGGATAAATGTTTTTGAGGCATTGATTCTAAAGTTTGTTAGTTCCCCATATTCCTTCAAGGTTTTAAGCAATATGGGGACTGACTTCTGGGGTGAACTTATGTAGAAAAGGACGTCGTCCGCGAAGGCCGCAAGTTTGTGCTCTTCGCTGCCGACTTTACAGCCTTCCACCTCTGGATTTCCGCGAATTGTGGCTAACAGCGGTTCCAGGGATAGGATAAAAAGGAGAGGGGAGAGTGGACAGCCCTGCCTCGTACCATTAAACAGTTCGAACTCAGCGGAGGTCGTTCCGTTGACCTTAATGTTGGTTTTCGGATGATTATATAGGGTTTTATTTTTTTGAATAATTCTGGGTCCGAAACCCATCCTCTGTAGAGTGTTGAACATGAACCCCCAGTCTACTCTGTCGAACGCTTTTTCGGCGTCTATCGAGAGGAGTAGACTGGGGGTTCTCGAATCTCCCATCCTATGTATGGCTAGCAATGTCCGAATCCCATTGTCCCTCCCCTCTCTGCCCGGGACAAACCCGACCTGGTCCGGGTGGATCAGTGTGCCCAGGTGCCCCTTTATTCGATCCGCCAGTATCTTAGCGTATAATTTTGTGTCGAAATTTAATAAGGAGATGGGTCTGTAGTTCGAGCACACCGATCCATCCTTCCCATCCTTCCTCAAAAGAGTGATCGTGGCTTTTAGGGCCTCTTCGCTCATATCATAGTCTATCCCTAGTCCATTCATATATCGCAACAATCTCGGTATAAGAATCTCTTTGTACGTTTTATAATATGAGGCCGTGAAGCCGTCCGGGCCCGGGCTCTTCCCTGTTGGAGAGTTGTTGATGGCTGCTAAGATCTCCTCCTCCGTTATTGGCCTCTCAAGCTCATCTCTCTCCCCCTCCCCTAAAGCCATTAACCCTGCCCTCTCTAGGAATTCTGATGTTTTCTGGTTGTTTCCCGTGCTGTCGTTGTTTCCCTTGGTTTTCACCTCATAAAGTTCTTTGTAATAGTCTCTAAATGTAGAGGCTATTTCACTAGAGGTAAACTTCATCTCCCCATTTCTTGTTTGAATTTTTTCAATAAAATTTCTGGTTTTCTTTTTTTGTAATTTCCTTGCTAAATATTTCCCTGGCTTGTTGCCCCATATATATTGATCCCTGGCCAATTTATTGAACTTCTGTCTAACTTCCTGTTCAGCTAGATCTTTCAATTCCTCTCTCTTGTCTGTAAGCTCTATGTATATGCTCTGGCTAAGTGCCCCCCCAGATTTGTGCTTTTGCTCCAGGGTTTTAATCTCGGCCGTCAGCGCCTGCGTCTTTCCCACCCTCTCCTTTTTTTTCCATGAGGCTTTCGCTATCAGAAGCCCCCTGATGAACGCTTTATGCGCATCCCACAGTTGAGCCTCTGAAACCTCTCCGTTGTCGTTGATTTGGAAATACCATTCTAGCTCCTTTTTGATATAATCCCTAATTTCTTTGTCATGTAACAATTCAGGATTGAGTTTCCATCCGCTAGAGGGTTGTTTATGTTCTGGGAACCTTAGCCTCATGGAAACCGGCGCGTGGTCCGAGAGGGAAGCTATTCCAATTTCGGTTTCTTTGACCCTTTCCAGTATGCCATGGTCTATTAAAATATAGTCCAGGCGGGAATACATCTGGTGGACATGGGAGAAAAACGAGTAATCCCTCAACTGCGGGTGCTGGATCCTCCACACATCCAACAGTTGGTCCTCCGAAAGTTTTTTTTTAATACGCTTCAGTTGTATATTGCCCCTCCCCATGCCACCAGATGTGCTGTCCTTCGCGGGGTCCATCACGAAATTGAGGTCCCCCATCAGGATCACATATCCTTTCCTGAAGGCCCTTAGCTTACGCAGAATTGCTTCGAGGAATAAGATAGGTTTGGCGTTGGGGGCATAAACATTGGCCAGTGTAAGTTCTACCCCTAGGAGGGATCCCCTAAGAAACAGATACCTCCCCTCGGGGTCCGTCATTCTCTCCTCCACCCTGAAGTCAATGTCCCTCGCAATCCCAATGGCCACTCCTCTTGCCCTGCTCGAGATAGTATCTCCATAAAACCAATTTGGGAGAGCTGGAGAAAAAAGTCTAATATTTGAGGTATGTGCCAGGTGGGTCTCTTGCAGGAACACTATACCTGCGCCTTATCTCGCTGCTTCCTCCAAAATTTTAGATCGCTTGCCGGGAGAGTTTAAGCCTTTCACGTTATATGATAAGAATTTGATTTCTATGTCCTTCATTTATTTTTTGGGATTTTGTTTTTCTTTATTTTTTTTTTTTTTTTTTTCCCTCTGAAATATTGATAGTGACAACAGCCCCACAGCGGACGTGGTTTCCCTCCCTCTCCCCCCCCATCCCCCCCCCCCCCCCCCCCCCCCCTCCCCCCCCTTCCCCCCATCCCCCTCCCCTCCCTTCCTCCCCTCCCCCCCCCCCCCCCCTCCCTCCCACCCTCCCCTCCTCCCCTTTCTTACCCCAACTAGGGTCCCCGGGTCCTTGGGGGCCATCCTTTGTGGCTTCCCTTAGACTCCGGATTCCTGGTGAGGTGGAGCCTGTTTAGCCCTCCCCTCCCCCTCCGCGGCCCAGACTCAGGGCGCAGAGGGGGAGGGGGCGGGGCCGGTTTGAGCTAAGTTCTTTTGTAGCTATGTGTGGGCATTCACCCCCCCCCCCCCCCCCCCCCCCACCACCACCCCCCCTGGGTCCCCCAGGCCTTCCATCTCAATCCAGCCCTGCAGATTCGGAGCTGGAATCCCGAGTTTTGTACAAAATCCCTGCACTTCTTCCGGGAACCTCAACCTGGCCGAACACCCCTCCTTTGACCCTATTAAACATGAGGGGAAACCCCAGTTGTATCTTATGTTTTCCCTTTTCAGTATTTCCAATAGGGGTTTCTGGTGTCTCCGTCTTTCGAGGGTTCGGGCCGATAGGTCTGCGTACACTTGAATTTCGACTTCTTTATGCAGTATAGGAGATTTATATTTTATTTTAGCCCACAGGTCCTCTTTTTCTTTAAAGTGGCTGAATCTGACAATTATGTCCCGGGGCCGCTCAGCGCCCCCCCTTTCGGGTCTTCCTACTCGGTGTATCCTTTCTGTATGGGGGAAATGATCAAAGTCCATGCCGCTTATGGGGCCCAGGATTTCCCATAGTTTTCTTTCTAGGTCTTCCCCTCTTTGTTCCGGGACGGCACGCAGCCTCATGTTTTGCCTCCTATCCCTATTTTCTTGGTCCTCTATCTTATAGAGGGTGTCTCTCTGCGTGAGGTAGGCGCCTTTTAATTGTGTTTTCAGCTTCGCGATTTCCAAATCTATGGAGTCCGCTCTCCCCTCCACCGCTTCAACCCTGAACAGCAGATGGCCCATATCCTCCCGTAGGGTGTTAATCTCGAGTTTGATTACATTTTCCAGGCGTAAAAGCATCGCCTCCATTTCATGTTTGTTGGGGATGTGGGTTCCTGCTTGTTGATCCTCCCCCCTACTGGGCTCAATCTCAGACTCCATTGTGAGGTCCGCCCTGGAGTCATTAATTTCTCCTTCCACCCCGCCCCTACTCTCCGGGGAGGCTCCGACCCGCGTTTCTTTTCCCGATGTTTTTGGGCTTGCACCCTGTCTTAAATAATGTTTAATTGTGCTTGTCTCCCCTTTACTGCCTTTGGTGGTGGCTTTCTTGGGCTGTTTGTGTGGATCTTTACTCATGTTGATCTTTTTAATGGGCCTGATTCTCTTCCCCAGTCTTGTTATGGTCCTGGGCCTCCTGGGCCCTTTTCCACCTCCTGCCTTTTGATGCGATCCTTACTTTAAGGCTGTCCTTTGTCCCTCTGGGTGTCCCTCTAGTGTATACAGTCGAGTTTGCGAGATACTGGGGGAGACTTTTTCCGTCTGTAGGGTCTTTGAGTGGTGTACTAGACGCTTACGCAATGGCTGGGGCTATTTTATTTAAATGGGGGAATTTATTCGCCCTTCCTGATAGATAATTTCCACAATGCGCAATTTGCACCTTTTCAGTGTCCTATCAAAAAGCTCTACTGGTAGAATCAGGAGATACTAACGATATGTTACATGAGGTCACTGATCTTGATGACGTGGGCAGCATACAAAAGTGAGCTTTTATATTTTAAACATAGTTTTATGCTTAAGGAAAATCTGAAGTTTAAATAGTACAAACATAATCTGAGGAACCAGTCCTATTTCAAAACATCTGTCATCAAGCTGAGCCGCTATGGCCAGTGCGTTTAAATACCAGTCGGAATCATACCTTTATTCCATAGTGCAGTATTTGAAATATGGCAGTATATCTCCATGCGCACCGATCAGAGTCTCGCTTTCATTCCATTGGGCGGTTTTTAGTATGAGAAAATCAATCTTCCTAGGCCCCAATCAAAATCACACTTTCATTCGATCGTGCATCCATTTAACATAGAGAAATAACGCTTCATAGGCGCTAATCCGAGTCGCTCATACAGTCCCTAGAGCAGCTTTTGATGTGTGAGATGTCTGTAAGGCGGATTACATAGTTTTCATTTCAGACACTTTCGAACAATTTTGCGCCCTTGGGGGCTATAATGCCCGTACCCTTCCTCTAATCTTGGGATTTAAAGCCCGCATATACCCATGTGTGGCTATGATACTTCAGACAATACCTTTAGCACTCCCGTTATAGCCATGCTGCAACAAAGGGGGAGGGAATCAAACCGCTTTGTTGTAAAAGTTAGCCTCTCTGGGACTCCGTGCACCCCCGGGTCTGCCTGATGCGATTTGGAAACACATACGGACAAATTTTTACGCTGCTGTAATTGATGCGATTTGGGAACGCATACGGACAGATTTTTACGCTGCTGTAAATTAGATTCTCCAAGTTTTCATACCACTGCATATAGATTACTGTACACCCATTAGCCAGTGCTTAGCGTGAGAGATTTGTGGCTTTGAGACAGGCGTCCTGGCAGTCCCAGGCAGAGATGCTCTTACCTTCTGGTATGGAGTGATTGTGCATCTAGTCCCATACTCACGGATAAGGACCCTTCGGTCCTCTCTCCCTGAACTCTATGGATCCTCCGGATGGTCCCTGCCTTGGAGTGAGGTGGGTGGTGGGTTGGAGAGGGGGGGGGTATGGAGCGATGCCGGCACTTTCGGGGCCGGACCGGGTCTTCTGCGGTCCTACCCGCTTTGTCCTCCCCTCGCTGGAGGACCGTGGCGTCCAAGTCTCCCGATCCTGCGGAGCAACGTGGGCATCCTCGGCATCTCACTTCCCGGAGCGGTCCGGCACCTTCCCCCTTGACGCGTCCGCTCTCCACGGCCCCTAAGCTCAGGCTCCTCCCTCCGTGCGGACGCTACGTCCGTACGTCCATCTCTTGTTGTTTTATTTTTCTTACTGCGGTGAAGCTAAGATGAATTCTGCCATCTGCTGGTCAGCGGTACTTGTTTTAATGCAGTATGTGCCCAGGGACAAAAGCCTGGACTGCTCTGTATACCATACGAGCTGCAGCCGTGTTCAGCTTCTCATAGAGCTTGACAGCCTGCTGGTAGTGGGGTTGGATGGTGTACCTATACCTTCCACCCTCCCCTAAGCACCAGGGCCTCATGCATTGGGGCTAAACACACAGCGTGCATGAGGTCTTTGCTGTTTATGGTTTATCTTTATCTGATCATAATATGATTTTGTTATGTATGCATTGTGTTTTTTTTTTCCTTTAGGATTAATATATATATATATATATATATATATATATATATATATACACACACTATACACTGACCGGCTCCTGTACTTTTATATCGGCAGAATGGCGCGACTGGGCAAAGTAACGTACCCGTACGAATTTCCCGCTGTGCCCGCGTGCCTGCCGCAAGCTCCATGACCGCACCCGCGGGGCCCTTGGACTCGATCGCCGTGGGATTACCCGCGATCGTGTCACGGAGCTCAAGAATGGGGAAATGCCAATGTAAACAGCATCTCCCCGTTCTGCCTAATGACAGCCCAATGTCCAACGTCTGCTTCCTGTCATCGGGAGCAGCGATCAGTGTGGTGTCACACAGTCACGCCCCCAGACAGTTAGAAACACGCTCCTAGGAACACTTAACCCCCCCGCCCCCTAGTGGTTAACCCCTTCACTGCCAGTGACATTTTTACAGTAATCAATGCAATTTTATAGCATCGATCGCTGTATTAATGCCAATGGTCCCAAAAATGTGTCAAAATTGTCCGATGTGTCAGCCATAACGTCGCAGTCACGATAAAAATCGATGATCGCCGCCATTACTAGTAAAAAAAAAAATATTAATAAAAATGCCATAAAACTATCCCCTATTTTGTAGACGCTATAACTTTTGCGCAAACCAATCAATAAACGATTATTGCGATTTATTTTTAACCAAAAATATGAAGAAGAATACATATCGGCCCAAACTGAGGAAAAAAAAAAATTTTATATATTTTTTGGGGGTATTTATTATAGCAAAATTTAAAAAATAATGTGTTTTTTTCAAAATTGTCGCTCTATTTTTGTTTATAGCGCAAAAAATAAAAACCGCAGGGGTGATCAAATACCACCAAAAGAAAGCTCTATTTGTGGGAAATAAAGGACATCAATTTTGTTTGGGAGCCACGTCGCACGACTGCGCAATTGTCAGTTAAAGCAACGCAGTGCCGAATCGCAAACACTGCTCTGGTCAGGAAGGGTGTAAATCATCCGGGGCTGAAGTGGTTAAAGACCTCAATACAGGGCACTTACACTTTAAAACTTGCGACATCTGTGGCATTGTGCTGTGTGATAAAACTGCACATTTTAGAGTGGCCTTTTATTGTGGCCAGCCTAAGGCACACCTGTGCAATAATCATGCTGTCTAATCAGCATCTGGATATTCCACACCTGTGAGGTGAATGGATTATCTCGGCAAAGGAGAAGTGCTCACTAACACAGATTTAGACAGATTTGTGAACAATATTTGAGAGATATTTAGGCCTTTTTTGTACATAGGAAAAGTCGTAGATCTTTGCGTTCAGCTCATTATAAATAGGGGCAAACATAAAAGTGTTGCGTTTATAATTTTGCTCAGTGTGTGTGTGTGTGTGTGTGTGTGTGTGTATATATATATATATATATATAATATATATTATATATAAAATAATTTCTGAGAATTTATTAAAGCAGTATTAAACCCAAAAGCAAACATGTATTGTATTGCAGCTTAACAATTCTCAGATGTGATGTCTGCATTAATTTACTTTTTTTCCCCAGTCCCCAGAAAAGTAATAGAGGGGAAATCTTCCAATGGGGACACTAGTTCCTTTAATTTGCAGGGATTTCCTCTTTGGCTTTGGGACAATCTCCACAATGGGATCTGACAGGGGTCATAACCCTCCCTTACTCTATCCAAAATGAAAAAATTTTTTGCCTATAGTTCTACTTTAAGTTCTGCTACATCTTTGACTCAACCATTAGTACCTCTTCTTTTTCCTATATGCTTTTTCTTAGCATACACAGCGCATCTGGGTTCAAAAAATTGGAATATAAATGTTACAGATATTTTGTTCCCGTTCACAAGAGCTGTTGTTGCAGAGACCACAGCAGATAATCAAATAAAGATTATTTTCATTTAGTAAAGGTAAGTATTGTATTTACCTAGTATGTATGTAGCTGTTAAGAGTGAGCTGGGCCTCATCTTGTAGGGCTGCAATGGCTGCAGCATTTCTCAAACTCCTCAGTTCGGAGCCACTGTGTGTTGGTACTGCAGAAGAAAAATAATTTATTAATGCACATCACAGTAAAAGCATTCATTGATTATATAATGTATAATACAACAAAAAATGATCCACATTTACTGTATAGAGCATGATGGACGAATTCTCCTTACAGCAATACATTTTGTTGGTTTATCTCTGGGTTCAATTGCTCACTGAATTTAAAGTGGTTGTAAACCCACTTGGAAAAAAAACTAACACCTGCAAGACAAAGGCATAATGAGCTAGTATGCATAGCATACTAGCTCATTATGTAATACTCACCTGAGATCGAAGCCCTTGCTGCGGTGCCCGTACACAGCACCGGCGACATTTCTCCCCAGAGTTACTTCTGGGGTATCGCGGCTTCGGCGCTGTGATTGGCCGGAGTCACGATAACATCACTCCCGCGATCGCTCGCAGGAGCCGCTGGTAACAGCACACTCACTGAAGCAACGGCACATACGTGCTATTGCTTCAGTTTGTATCAGTGCGCATATGCCGATGATGTTGGAACATGCAAATACAGGGGATATCTTCTAAACCGTGCAGGTAGCTTATTATAGGCTTACCTGTAGCACAAAGTGGTCTGTAAGGGTTTACAACCACTTTAAGGCCCCTTTCACACATGCGGACCGTTTGTCCGTTTTTCATCCATGGATGAAAGACGGACATCAATGCATCTCAATGGAGAAACAGATGTAAATGGATGATCATCCATTTACATCTGTTAACATCCACTTCCGTCAACATCCTTTTTTTGGAACAGATCAAAGCCCTATTTTTCTTCCATTAAAAAAACGGATTGGGCGAAAAACGGATGTAAATTGACAAACAGTCCATTTTTGCATGAAAGAATGGCTCGGGGACACAAGTGGTTAAGGATTCTAGCTGGCAAATGTAAAAAACTGATGTAAAAAATGGATTAGAAACTGATGACAAACTTCATACGTTTTTTCTTTGAAAAAAAAGTGACTGAACTGATGAAACGAACGGTCCACATGTGTTAAAGGGGCCTTAATGTAGATTTCAAAAATCTGCAATGATGTCCTATCATAGTGTTTCTTGTTCTAACAATGTTGAGCTCAAGATACACAATCCGATGCAAAGAGAATTACTTGTACATCCCAGCGTGGCAGGGCCACTTTAGTAATTGATGTGGAAAATGTATTTGATAATTGTATTTTTTTTTCCTTTTATATTGAAACTATTTAACATGAAATATGATAATTTATTTGGAGCAAAAGCACAACTTTTTTAGGGCCCAAACATTTTCAAATACAACTAGAATACTCAGTTCTTTTCTTGTTAAAAAAAGAATACTCAGTTCTGTCATCACCAAGGTACAGGGACCTACTAGGGATGTAGCAACCAGCAGGTGGAACCACAGTTCTGCAACAGGCATCCGACACACCCAGAAGTGTTGGATGTAGAAAACTCTAATCGTACTTCTAGCTTACAAGAAAGTATAGACTGGAATCTGGTGCAGACTGGTATTATTATAATATTATTATTCTGGACATTATTACAAAAAACTGCCATCATATAAAAATTGAAAGTGCAACATACCTACAGTGGCCTGCAAAGTCCCCGCTGCTATGCCCCAAAGCAAGCCCCAAAGCAAGGCTGTTCTGACCATCGAACCTTCCTCCCTTCTGCTTTTCACACATTAATGCACTTCTAAATTGGTGGCACTTTTTTTTCTACATGACAGAGTCATAAATTTGTTTCACTCTATTACTGGGGCCTGACCGTTCTGTTTTTTGTGGCTAAGCACAAACAACTGCCATTCCACTGTTCAATTAGAGTGCACTTACTGGTCACTGATATTCACTGGACAGGGGAAAGTAAAACCTCAGGCCCTAGTAACAATGTGAGACTAATGCTGCGTACACACGATCGGAAATGCCGCCAGATAAACTCTGATGAGAGCCTTTTGTTGGAAAATGCAACTGTGGGTATGCTCCATCGGTCTTTTGCTGGTGGAATTCCAGCCAGCAAAAGATTGAGAGCAGGTTCTCTATTTTTCGGTCGGGAAAAGTTCCTATCCGAAAATGCGATAGTCTGTATGCAAAAAATCACGCATGCTCGGAAACAATTCGACGCATGCTCGAAAGCATTGAACTTCATTTTCTTGGCTCGTCGTAGTGTTGCACGTCACCGCGTTCTTGATGGTCGAAAGTTCAGAGAACTTTTGTGTGACCGTGTGTATGCAAGACAAGCTTGAGTGGAATTCCGTTGGAAAAACCATCCAAGTTTTTTTCAGATGGAAATTCCGCTCGTGTGTACGCGGCATTAGTGGAGGAGCGTAGAAAATAGTTTTCTAGCTAAAAACTGTAAAAGCTAGCATCTTGCGGACTCAACTGTTGGGTAGGTTAGCTTGTAAGCTTGTGAAAGTTTCAACTCAAGTACAGGTTCACTTATGTTTTTTTTTTTTTATAATTCAACTTTATTAAACATTTTCTTTCATTTTACAAAGTAATTTACATCATTTATGTTTGACAATCACATTTTATATTCTTCCTTTTGAGGGTAGGCTCCTCCAGCCACTTCCCCTCCCCTCTGTTTCCCCCTTCTTTCCCTCCCAGGCGATACCCCGGGGGGGACTAGGGCAAGGAAAAAAAAGGAATAAAGGACCCCCTTCCCTCCCCCTCCTCCGTTTATTCCCCCACCCCTTCTGTGGATCCACTTTCTATTACAATTATCTTTGTTTGTGATTGTGTCAGTGCCTTTCCTTTCTATTTTTCTCTATAATTTCCTCTTTCCGTGTCTTTCGTGCCCGTACTCCCCCTGTCCCCCTTTCCCTTTTTCCTTCCCTTTTCCCTCCCCCCCTTCTTCCCTCCTCCCTCCCCCCCCCACCTTCCCCTTTCTTTTCTCCTTGTGTCTTCTATTGCCTAATCGGCATGTGGATTTTTTATGTGTTCTAGGTTCACTTATGTTAAAAATTATATTTTAACTAAATTGGGTGCTCTACTAAATGGTAACGGCAAAAGTCACTGTCAAGATAAATCTTTCTGATCTATGCCCCACCCCCCCCCCCCAATTACTTCCTATTGGTCACTAAATGCAATAACTCCTGCATGTTTTTGAAGCACCTAGAGTCACTTTGATATTTATATTTATGTTTGGACTTTATTTTGTCAATTATTTGATTGTGTTTGTTCACACGTGTTTTTTATATTTTAATGGTTGTGAGCGCTATATTTTATATTTATACTAAATGCAATAAGGTTTAGGTTGTGGAAGGGGCAGATCGGAATCAAGGCTGGAAGCAGTGGACAAAATCTGTAAACTAGAGCTCCTGAGTTTTGGGAATTCCTTGGAGGTGCCTGCTGTATAGACCTATGGCCACCTATAAAGTGAGCCCAGAGATTACCTTTAAAGCAAGTGTCTAATTTTGCAGGTTAAAACCAACAATTACTTACCAGCTTTAAAAGTAACAATGCATTTGAGACAAGCAAACTCAGTCGCGTCTAATCGTAACTGTCGAAATCTGGCCACGACTTCCTGTAAAGCTTGAATCTCAGCTATAATTTTATTCAGCTTCTGCGAGTCAGTGTTATCGTTGTTCATTCCTAAAATCCAAACATATCATAGATAATATTGTTTTTATATCTATCATTTGTAATCCAAGCAAGTCTACTTCATTTAACATGGATCTGTCATCATGGTCTAAACTATGCCTGTGTCGATATTATGAAAATGATAATAAAGTACTTCTTTGGATGATAACAAACACAGTGATTAGCATTTCAATGATGATGCAGGCAGTTATGAATACAACAAAACAACACTATTTGCATTTAAATATAGATTTATAAATGACAGGTATGGGGCTATTGTTCACACAGGATTTGTTATTCTTCACATGTTGTTCATATTCCCTGCTATGTATTTTAATGTTAATTTCTACAATAAAGTCATTAAATTGAGCGGTACTTACCAGATACAGCCAGTAGTGTGTTTGCATCAACCGGGATGGCCCATTGTGCTATTCCCAGAACAAATAGCTCTCGCCATGCATCTTCCAGGAGCATCAGCTGCCATAGAGTAAATGAATGATAGGTTTACAAGCACATAAGCTATGCATCCCTCTCCAATTTTACGGCTGCTTTGACTGCTATATAGAACACTTTACATCTGAGCATTTTCTCATTTGTGCATTGCCAATGACACTTAGGAATGAATTGGGTTTTTATGCTCTTGGCTTATATACAGTATGTGAGAGCACTGCTTGAGACTAAAATTGAAAAATCACAGGATCCACTGTACAAGAATACTTGAACCCTTAGGATGTGTAATCTAGCCGCTCAGTTTATTTTATATTTCTAAATATCATATGTTTTTCAAGTTTAACTGGGTTTATCACTTTTAACTTTGAATATGTAAAACCTTTTTTAAAATGTATAAATAGCATATTTGTATACATAGTTTTTTCTTCATTATGAACAGTTGGCATACCCAGTAGTGATAATCTGTATTCATTTGAATCATTTAGTCAAAATCCTTTGTTGTGAACAAGCTAACAGTTTTGCGACACAGTTTAAGACCTAAACACAAAACCCTGATATGAAATGCTATGTCTACATTTTATGTTTTTTTTTTTCTTAGATAAACATGTAAAAGGGATCACATTGGTGTAAAAACTTATCATTATGTGGAAAAGTAAACTTTCCCTGAGGAAGACATGGGGGTTGATTTATTAAAACTGGGGACTGCAAAAGCTGGTGCAGCTCTGCATAGAAACCAATCAGATTTCAGGTAGCCTAATTGAACAAGCTAAAGTTAGAAGCTGATTGGCTGCCATGCACAGCTGCACCAAATTTTGCACTCTCCAGTTTTAGTAAATCAACCCCATGGAGTCTGCCTTTGCCCAATTCCTTCTGAAAATTGCTAGTTGCCCGGCTGTTTTGCAGACCTACTGACTTCACTAGTTTTGAAATTACTGACTCCAAACAAGTATGCAGATCAGTAAGTAAAGCCAATATCAACAGTGACTCAAAGGGGTTGATTTACTAAAACTGGAAAGTGCAAAATTTGGTGCAATTCTGCATAGAAACCAATCATCTTCCATTTTTTTTTTTTGGCAACGCTTAATTGAACAAGCTGAGGTTAGAAGCTGATTGGCTACCATGCACAACTGCACCATATTTTGCACTCTCCAAGTTTAGTAAAACCCCGAAGTGTTTAAGCAGAAGATATCTGAATGACAGCCAGGCACCTGACATTTACAGGATGAAAAGTAGAAACAGCAGTTTCCATGTTCCTCTCACAAAGGGTTACCTTTAATGTTATAAGAAAAAAAACATATTTTTCTGTATAATTTGTATATATACATATGTGAGCAGTCATATGCATTCATGAACACATCCTGCTTTGCAGTGCAACATAATGGTTATGCTTTTCTGACAATATAGGTCTATGAGTCAGCTATTACTTTGCAAACAATACACACATTCCCTGTGAGGGTCATATTGTATCTCAGTTACAGTTGTTAGAGAAGAGTAATTGCACCCTAGCCCCCTCTAGTGACTAATCTACAAATCTTTATATTTAAAAGAGAAGTATGGCCAAAGAATTTGTGTGTCACAGGAGTGCACTTGCTTTTCCTCTCCAGTGACCCAGAGTCAGATGGCAGCAGGCTATAGCCCACTATCAGTTGATGTGGCAGAACCGCCCAAGGCTCTGGAAAGATCCCAACAATTTTGTCAGGATTCACACAGCTGCCTGATTGACAGCTGATGCCACTCCTCAGTGCATGGCTAAGAGCCAGCTGCTCCCGCCCCCATCCCTGCCCGGCGCTGCAGGAGCAGAGCAAAATACTGTGACTGACAGTCACTGCTCTCCACTCCGAGCAGACTGAGAACTGAGTGAACAACAGTCATGTGATCTCCTAATTCTCGGTCTTAGGGCCAAAATTGGACAGCTGCAGCATAGCATCGATGCTGCAGCATAGAGGTGAGTATGTATGTTTATTTTTTTTGCAAACTTCTCCTAACATAATTCCAAAATATAGAACAGAAAGCTTGTAGAAATGTTAGGTATCAAGGCTTTCTTTAGGGCAAACAGTAAATTTGGAATATGAGCTCACTGAATAAAGTATCCTTTTTTATTTAATACATAAAAACGTGGAAATATAACCATGTTTCACTCAGAACTGGACAATAGGATGTTTTACAAAATGCATTGCATTACTTATCAAGTGTACCCTTTACAAAGCAGTTTACTTCTGACATTTAGCCTAATGATTTGCCCAATAACTTTGATAATACTTTGATAATAAAGTGATGGTGAGATTGTCTTCAAATAAATATTTTATTTTCAATGCATTGAATCAATTTTGACCAGTGTTCGTTTTAAAGTAATGGGTTCTGTTACTGTTGATCTCTAAAAATGCTAGATGCCTGGCTGTAGAATAATTAATGAGACAGACCATTAATAAAAGAGAAGTTAGTAATGGGGATTATTGAGCTTTTTCTTGTATAAATAATGATACTAGGGCTCCTATGCTTTGCCTGCTTGTTTATTTATTACGTTTAGGCTCATTCCTTTAAAAGTTCCATGTTTAATGGATGATTTTTTTATTTTTATATATACCTAATAGTATAATGCTAAGTTGTATTGATGCAGGATGGTATGCCGTGCAGTGTAGATCACTGACCTTTTATATGATAGTTTAGTTATCATTTATTACCATTGTGCCATTTGCCAGGCACCGTGACAATACATATTCTGTAGGTTGTGGAGCTCAGTGTTAAATGCATTAGTGTTTGACCTGCATGGTATTGCTGTGAGTGACGGCGTTCCGATATATGTTATCAAAGTTGTCATCACTCGTCATTGAATGTGATTGACAGCAGTGCGAGCCAATGGCTGCGCTGCTTTCAATCTATCCACTGTAACCAATCAACGGCCAGGCTGAGCTGCGAAGAGGATGTCGGGACTTTCGAGGGGTCAAGTAAGTAAAATGGGGGGCTGGGGGGGGGGGGGCGGTATTGTCAGATGTTTTTTCGCCCTGCATTAAGGTGAAAAAACTTTTACCTTTACAACCCCTTTAAGCTAGTACGCAGCAACACAAGTTGGTGTAAAGAAAGAACTCCTAAAGGGCAGGGGCATTGCTAGGTCTACAAAAGATCTGGGGCTAGAGCCCATAGCAGCGAAGTAAAGAAAGTCATACACTTGGGCGGCCATACACATGTATATAATATGTGTGTGTATGTGTATATATATAATATATATATATATATATATATATATATATTGTAGAGATGCGCCCCATCTCACAGGTGCATATAAGCAGCACATGCCTGATTTTGGCAGGTATACTAATTGCACACCTGTGGGCTGGGTTCATAAACATCCCAGGAAATGCAGTCAGTGCTCAGACCTGGAGACGGCTCCGCCCAGCAGACAGGAAGTCTGGCCAGGAGGTTGGGAGAGTTCCAGGGGAAAGAGACAGGAGCCTAAGACTGGAGGTGGCAGTCTGAAGCAGGCAGGTGTAGCCTGCAACAAAAGCAGCACGAAGCTGACAATTTGTAAGCCAGGAGGCTATTGTTTGGTTATGCAGTGATGGTGGAACCCCCTGCGAGGGAAGATTTCTGTTGATTTGAACTTTTTTCGTTTCCTTTAAATAAAAGTGGGCTGCCATGCCCTAAAACACAAGTCTGGAGTGGCACGTTTTTGAAAAAAATCGCATGCACCACTTGAATCTAATCACCCCGGATCGTCACAATTGGTGGAGAAATTGGCGTTGGGCACGGATGGCATTGGTCCAGATCCTCGCATTCCGGAAACCGTGAGTGTCAGAGACTGTGTGTATTGCTGTTGCTGTGTGAAGCAAAGTGATGGGTGCAGTGTCTCAGCTGTAAGGAGACAGTACGCAAAGATTATTTGAAGGAACTCTGCATCTGTTGCTGTAAAGATGCATGTTTTTGCCCGTAGCAACAAAGGCAAGGTCAGGCGTGAGACCTATGGCCAATGGTGGAATGATCCTGATGAGAGTCCTGGCTGGTGGGCTCAAGAGGATTGTTACAGTTACTGGAGAAGCTCTGCAGGGAGAATGCAGTCTCCCATAGCAACCAGTGAAGTGTCGTCTGGATGGTGGGGCTCCTATGAAGATGTGGCTCACTGTTCCCACAAAGAGGGCTGGGAAGCCCGAGAGTCTTTCATTTCACCTAACTGCATGGGGAAATACAGCAGGAGAAAGCAACAGGCTGACTGGAAGTTCAAGAGGAGAGCGGTTGCCCGTAGCAACGCCTGTGATTCCAAGTCTGCAGACTGGGTGAGAAAGACTGATTATGCGACTGTGCACACGGGAGTGGAAGTGACCCCAAATGGGAGATCCCCTGTTTGTGTTAAAAAGGACTTGCCTTGCTGCAGTGCCCTGTTCAGTGGGGAGGCAAGTGTTAAAGTTAAAAAGCTTGAGGTCTGCATTGAAACTCCATCTGCTCATGCTGATGAGGGTGGGATACAGCAACATGGTGTGTTTGAAAATGTGTTGCCACAATGCAAGGTAAAACAAAGTGATTTGTTTAATGCTGAGAAGTGTAAAACTGACAAAAGCAGTGTTTCAGAGGCTATTGAGCCTCTTGGTCTGTCCAGGTCTCATTGGGATGATGTAGTCCAACAGAGCAATACATACTGGGATGATTTGGCCAAGAGACTAATAGCAATGCTGGAAGAAGCTTTTGCTGCTAAAAGAGTAGTTGATGCTATGGCTGCTGTGCCAGGAGAGGTGTCTGCGGAACAACCTATAGGCCAAGATGCACGGGTTGTTGCAGAGACTGATCCTCTCATGACTGAAGGTCCCAGCGAGTGTATACGCACAGCGGAAATTGTGTCCACAATGATAAAAAGAGAAAATGGGTATTTTGTGACAGACATGCTTAATGAAATGTTAGCATCATGGAGTGTACAGCCAGTATATATCCTGCCATCCTCTCCTGTGTTTGGAGAACTGGTACCACGGGGTACGGCTGATTGGAGCTGGATATTGCAGGCTGTGCTGTGCAGAAATCGCAAATGTTTGAATCGTTTAATGCAATGTTTTGGATTGATGTGGAAAGTTGTCTCACAGTGTGCTGGATTGCTTCATACAAAGATTGTGTATGACAAGCACTCTGGAGCCCTGTTAGACAAGGCAGAGGTATCGGAAATGCCAGCGGTAACAGAAATGGTAAAAAGTGTTGCGCAAGAACAGTCCCTGATGGAGTGTTGGACAACAGGGGGCGATGTGAAACTGTGGGAAGGTCCCATAGAGAATAACTGCTTCCCTGTGTGTGGTCCCTCCTCAGACACTGTCTTAGCAAGCGATGGGACCAGAGTTCCTGATGGTTTTGAGCTGGGTAATTTTGAGAAAGCAGTTTCCAGGGGTAACTATGCAGGTATCAGCGAACCTGAAACCCAACAAGTGCTGGGTAAAGTTAAGACAGATGTCAAAGTAGGACCCCTACAGTTTTGGCAGAGTAGATCTGGGGGAGGTGAGAAGAAATGTGAGCTCCCAAAAATTAGGAAGAAGTCCGCATGGAAGCATACCCGGAAAAAGAGGTGGGTGGAGCGCCCCTTTAGGAAGAAGGGTTTTGTATTTCTCCCTCCGGTGCGAAACAGGGGGGGAGGATATGTAGAGATGCGCCCCATCTCACAGGTGCATATAAGCAGCACATGCCTGATTTTGGCAGGTATACTAATTGCACACCTGTGGGCTGGGTTCATAAACATCCCAGGAAATGCAGTCAGTGCTCAGACCTGGAGACGGCTCCGCCCAGCAGACAGGAAGTCTGGCCAGGAGGTTGGAAGAGTTCCAGGGGAAAGAGACAGGAGCCTAAGACTGGAGGTGGCAGTCTGAAGCAGGCAGGTGTAGCCTGCGACAAAAGCAGCACGAAGCTGACAATTTGTAAGCCAGGAGGCTATTGTTTGGTTATGCAGTGATGGTGGAACCCCCTGCGAGGGAAGATTTCTGTTGATTTGAACTTTTTTCGTTTCCTTTAAATAATAGCGGGCTGCCATGCCCTAAAACACAAGTCTGGAGTGGCACGTTTCTGAAAAATCGCATGCACCACTTGAATCTAATCACCCCGGATCGTCACAATATATATATATATATATATATATATATATATATATATATATATATATATATATATATATATATTATCATTACATCAGGGTCCCCAGAGAGCCCCTTCCTTACATCAGGGTCCCCAGAGAGCCTCCCTAACATCAGGGTCCCCAGAGAGCTTCCCCCTTACATCAGGGTCCCCAGAGAGTCCCCCCTTACATCAGGGTCCCCAGAGAGTCCCCCCTTACATCAGGGTCCTCAGGGATCCCCCTTACATTAGGGTCCTCAGAGACACCCCCTTACATCAGGGTCCTTAGAGAACCGCTACTTACATCAGGGTCCTCAGAGAGCCCTCCCCCCACTTACATCAGGGTCCCCAGAGAGCCCCTACTTACATCAGGGTCCCCAGAGAGAGGGCGGGCAGCAGAGAGATGATGTAATCTCTCTCATGCTGCCGCCCGCTCTCCGGTTCTCCCGTGTGTCCTGTCAGCTGGCTCTCTCATGCTGCTGCCCGCTCTCCAGTTCGTCCTGCCGACTGGCTCTCTCATGCTGGCGCCCACTCTCCGCTCCCCTGTGCTGCCCATCGACTCTGTCATGCGGCCCGGTGGTTGGGGACCCCTGCAGAGACTCAGGCTATGGGCCCCAGATTCAGGGCTATAGCCCCAGAAGCCACCCCCTAGCAACGCCACTGCTAAAGGGTCAGTATGACACTTAGGCAACTAGCAAATGATCTGCTTTTTTCTTTAATTACTGGTTTTCTTTAACACCATTTACAAAAGCACTGTAAAACAAACATAAGAAATCAGTCATTTTTGAAGATACTGTTTTAGGACTCTAAACTCACTTGATCTTGTAGAGACAGTGTAGAAAAAGCTGGCACACTCTTAGCCCATTTAATGCTCATGAATAGGAGTCGGGCTGCGGATTCACAGACAGATTCAGTGGCCACTTCATAGAGATACAATGGAGCTCCATTCACTTCATGTGGGTACTAGATAAAAAAGGAAAACAGACATTTTAGTTACATATTAATACAGTATATGGCAACTACTACATTAAGCATTCATCTTTAATATTAAACCACGTTGATTTACCCTCCCAGTACAATTTAATATCTTGTACCCCACAACCAATTTAAGCTATTGACAATAAAAGAAGTAAAAGTAAGAAAAAAAGTAAAAAAAAGTAAAAGTAAGAAAGAAATTCCTGAATTGTAGATGTTTCCTAAATCTTTAAAAATGTGTATGCCTATGTCGATTAATCTGCCTTATCAATGAGCAGGTATTATTTCCTAAAGATGGCCATACAGTATTGAGGTTTATTAAAGGTTCAGGCTGAGATTCTAATCCTGACTAGTGATGGGCGAATCATAAGGAATCTCACAGGTTTGATTCACCAAGTTTTCCCAATTTTATACTGGGATTCTCTAGTGGTCTATCTGAGACAGCCCTGAATTTTTGAAAGTTTCTCCAGCTACTGATGGATTCAGGAGGGATATGGAAATTCTGGAAAGTTCTCTAGTTAGTCAAGTCACTACTGGTGTCAAAGGCACTCCCATGATCAGGGGAAGAGGCCTATGGTCCAGAGTGCACATGTATGAATGTCCTCCAGCCCCCCCCCCCCCCCCACCCGGATCGCCATCCATGGCAGATCTTTGTGCCTGTTGGTGAGTCTCTGAAGAAACATTCCTCCACACCACCTTACAAGTGGCTAGAGGTAGACCAAAAACAGACACCGCTATGTTCTTGTCTCTGGTCAACTTGTAGACAATCTTTTGCTTCCACAATTTGGGCTTAACTTCATGAGCCCCTTCTCCTTGGTAAGAATAAAAGTCTCCAAGTAATACCAGGAAGTTTACCAATTATAGGGAATAAAGCTGTCCAATTTGTCCCATCCAAGGAACCTCTGAAGAGGCAGGAGGAAACAACAGGATATGGAGTTTCCAGCAGAGTTCACCTTTTGAGCTGTCAAAGTCCTGAGGATGGAGTTGCCAGCAAAGAACACCCTAAGTTCAGTGGCAATGTCGGGCACACCCTTAATGTCTTCTAGGGGCTCCATAAACATAACTGCTCACTTTTCTCTGTCCATTTGGAGCCCTAGATGAAGAATAAAAAAAAAACAGGTGATGCCCTTACAGGTGTTGTCACGGGAGG
Organism: Lithobates sylvaticus; assembly: GCA_028564925.1. Taxonomy (NCBI): domain Eukaryota; kingdom Metazoa; phylum Chordata; class Amphibia; order Anura; family Ranidae; genus Lithobates; species Lithobates sylvaticus. Next base: position 272,008,139 of record CM053028.1, on the reverse strand, counting down.
GTCAGGCCTGGGTGTTCACTCACTTGCTTCACATATCTCCTAGGGTTTGGAGTGGTATGATCTCTTCAGCTGAGTTCCTAACTCTGTCCCCACATCTTAGGGAGAGTTAGGTTTCCTGTTGCAGCTGATGGAATCTTGTTACTGCTATTTTCTGCATAGTGTATGTAATGAATGCAATAGGCAAGTACATTTGTAAGGTTCATGTAAAGCAGGAATCGTATTGCCTGCGATTCTTAGAGGTAGCATAAGTATAACGTTGAAACATCTGAACAAAACTCCTACATCTGTTTTTGGTAGATAGGTCATTATAAAATCAAAACAAACTTTACACTTCAGCATAAATACACATCTAAGCCTTAATATATCTACAGAAAGCACAGCCTGCGTAATTCAGTTTCTCATACAAGCATTGCTGTGTTGCACCTTCAAATCCCTCTCCTTTTGACAATAATCTGGTGATCCGGAAATTCCATTTACATATGTTTTTTAATGACTCCATTGGGCTCAAAAATTCACCACACCACAAGATCATTGCTCAAGGGTCAGCATTATGAGCTTCTCACAGCCACAAATCACTTTCACATCTGCCTGCGAAGTTGGAATCTGACTACCATTACATGAGGCCGAGAGAGAAAGTTATACAGCACAGTCCTAAGAAGCAGAGCTACCCATGCAACATGTGAAAGTTTTACTGTTTTAGTCCTTGGGTGCGCTGCCTGCATTAGTTTTAATTTTTCAGGCTCTGAACATTTTCAGCAAGTACAGAAAAATCTGAAAATGTAATTGCACACTTATTGTAATTTTTCTTTCCTGACAAGCTCCATGGCATCATACTGATGGGATAGTCTCTGGCCCTCTCCCCTCATGGGACAGTGAATCCAAAAAATTTTACCCCACTTCATCCATAGTTTTGTGTAACTAGCAAACTCTGATTTGGAGGGATACTATGCTGCCATACAGCTTGTCTGAATGAATGAATGAAAGAATGATTTGTATAGCGCTGCAAATGCAAACTGAATCGCCTGTGTTGTCCTGCTTCTTAGAAGAGGTGGGTCTTGAGTTTTTTTCTGAAGGCCTGATGGTTTTCTTCCATGCGGATGTTGGTGGGTAGAGCATTCCATAGCCATGGTCCTTGGACTGCGAATCTTCGTTCTCCCTTAGATTTGTAGCGGGACTTGTAAAGGAACTTTACGGCAAGTATGCAATTCAATTTTCCTAACAGCTCTATGTGAGCATACTAATGGGAAATGATTTGACAACACATGGAGGGAGTGCTGAAAGCATTTAAACGCCAGAGGTAGGAAAACACCTTCTGACCAAACAGGCAGGTTCAACACAGTAATGGGACATAAAGGTATGTTTTAAGGACCAGATAGCAACCTTACATATCGACTTGAAGTTACAACTGTGAGAAGAACACTCTGGGAGACACTTGCAGGCCAAAAGGAAGGCAAACAAACTGGAGATATTTTTGACTCTCTGAATATACCAGAATATGGAAATAGGCGTTTTTTACATCTATTGAAAGAAGCCAATCTCCCAGCAAAAAAGTTTGCAGAGTCTCCATCTTGATGTGCTTTGGTTGAGATCCTTAAAATCTACAACTGATCTCCAGTCCCCTGCCTTCTTCTCAACAAGGTCAATACACTCCAGGAAGAGCTCTTGCTGCGGTACTGCAATTACTGCTGTTCTAGTAGGGCTTTTACAAAAGAAACTTTGAATTCAAGTATGAACTTGGATCAGTATAAATTTTAGAGAGGTTTTTTCAGAAACTCACATGAGTGATCCCCTGTCTTTAAGGCCTAGTAGTCTCGTATTTTATCTGCCAACAATAGCTAGAAACTTGTGCTCCCATGTGCCAAATTTAGATATTTAGAATTTAGGCAAAAGTTTCCAAAAATGGCTACTGGGTGTTTTGTCCCATAGAGGCCTGGTCTAGAATTGTGATCCCACGTTGCTGTATTTGAAGATAGATGCTTAAATTGGGGTCTCTTCTTCTTATGCCTGCCTGAAGTATATACCATCATTCACCTTGGCACATCCAGCTTGTTGCTGAATAATGATTGACCATAAAAGGGGACCTTGCACCACCCTTGGTTTGAGACAGGGTTCATCATCTATAGCCTGTGTGAAAGTGCTCTCTTTCTTGTGAGTAACAATAACATTACTCTTGTCACTGACTTGATGATGTCAACCAATGCTTCCAGTAAGAATACAGAAGTAAGCAGTACAGTGCCTTGCAAAAGCATTCACCCCCTTGGCATTTTTCATGTTTTGCTGCCTCACAACCTGGAATTAACATGGATTGTTTGAGGCTTTTCATCATTTAATTGACAGAACATGCCCACAACTTTGAAGATGTTTTTTTTTATTGTGACGAAAACAACAAATAGGACAAAATAACAGAAAAAGTTAATGTGCATAACTATTCACCCCTTAAAGTCAATACTTTGTAGAGCCACCTTTTGTGGCTATCACAGCTCCAAGTCGCTTTGGATAAATCTCTATGAGCTTGCCACATCTTGCCACTGGAATTTATGCCCATTATTCCTTGCAAAACTGCTCCAGCTCCTTCAAGTTGGATGGTTTGCGCTTGTGGACAGCAATCTTTAAGTCTCACCACAGATTTTCTATTGGATTGAGGTCTGGGCTTTGACTAACCCATTCCAACACATTTACATGTTTCCCCTTAAAAAGTGTTGCTTTAGCAGTGTGTTTGGGGTCATTGTCCTGCTGGAAGGTGAACCTCCATCCTAGCCTCAAATCACACACAGCGTGGTACAGGTTTTTCTCAAAAATATCCCTGCATTTAGCACCATCCATCTTTCCCTCAACTCTGACCAGTTTCCCAGTCCCGACTGCTGAAAAACATCCCCACAGTATGACTCCAGTCTTTGCTGTGGAACTCTGAAGCTCCTCCAGGGGTCCCATAGGTCTCTGTGCTGCCTCTCTGATTAATGCCCTCCTTGCCCGGTCCGTGAGTTTTGGTGTGCGGCCGTCTCTTGGCAGGTTTGCTGTTGTGCCATGTTCTTTCCATATGGTTATGATAGATTTTATGGTGCTCCTAGGGATCATCAAAGATTTGGATATTTTTTTATAACCTAACCCTGACTTGTACATTTCAACAATATTGTCCCTTCCTTGTTTGGAGAGTTTCTTGGTCTTCATGGCAGTGTTTGGTTAGTGGTACCTCTTGCTTAGGTGTTGCAGCCTCTGGGTGTGCCTCTCAAAAATGTGTGTATATGTAATGACAGATCATGTGACACTTAGATTGCACACAGGTGGACATCATTTCACTAATTATGTGACTTCTGAGGGTAATTGGTTGCACAAGAGCTTTTTATGGGCTTCATAACAAAGGGGGTGAATACATAGGCACTTGCTAATTACCAGTTTTGTATTTCTGAATAATAGTTTTATGTAAATATTTTTCTAATTTTACTTCACCAACTTAGACTATTGTGTTCTGATCCATCACATACAATTCAGATACATTTTTTTTAACTAAATGTAGTTCAATGTAATGTAACAAAATAGGTAAAAAGCCAAGGGGGTGAATACTTTTGCAAGGCACTGTATGTCTCTCATTGTAGTAAGAATCTTGGTCTTACTGAGATGGTTGGAGACAGCTGATTCAACATTTTTAACACTGACTCTGAGGGCCCTTGAGACCTAATTTAAGGCCACCTTCAGCTTACATGCCACTGTCAAATATTTATATTTATTAAATCCACACCACTACACCGATGCAGGACATCCTTAAGAGAAATTGCACCATCCAAGTATAGTGTAATCTGCCTGATGAGTTTTGCCTTGTTGTCAAGGGTTTTTACATTCTCTCCATTAAAAGGATATCGTTTCACAAATTGATTATATTATGATTTTTTTTGTCAACTTGATTCCACTCATCCGTAATTATGTATTTAAACTTGTCTATTAGAGGGAAGGCTGTAATGTCCTTCTTCATATGCTTAAAGAATGTTTTCTTATTTTGAAACTTCTTTTCCAGATCCTCCCACAGAAGGTCCCACTTGACGAAGGGCTGCAGTAAGGCAAAGTTGAAAACCTTCTAACTCTCGCTCATCTGATGAGGACTAACAAAAATTTTCAGACTTGGCATCTTCCTGAGATGTTGCATGTTGCAGTTGATGTTTCTGGACACAGAGTTGGGTTCTGTGGACTGCTAGAATTTTGAATGGTTGAGGTACAGATGAAAGACTGTAAGTTTTCCTGGAACATTTGTTTCATTAGGACAGGCATCTCCAAACTACGGCCCTCCAGCTGTTGCGGAACTACAAGTCCCATGTGGCGTTGTAAAACTCTGACATTCACAGACATGACTAGGCATGATTGGAATTGTAGTTCCTGAACAACTGGAGGGTTATAGTTTGGAGACCCCTGCATTAGGGAAACCACCTGGTGGTGATTTGCCTCTTTGTCCCTGGTTGCTTCCATAAAGCAACTTTCACAATTGGTCTTTCCCAGCAGGACTATTATGTTATGACAGGCCCAATACCCATCAGGAGGGGGTGACCATGGTAAGCTTTCTTATAAGGTCTATGTGGAGAGTGATAATGTGTCAAAGGAAAGTGGAGAGTGATAATGTGTCAAAGGAAACCTTGATCTTTGATTTCTGTAATGATGGCTAAAGAGACTTCTTTGGGTGAAAATCTGTGACTTTTTATATAGTTTTATAATTTTTATATCTGTTTCAGGAAGAGGGAGGAAAAATTTGATCTGCCATAAAGGGCTGAGGACGCACAAGAAAAAAGGGAGACTGATGACAGGAGAACATAGTGCACTGCATTAGGTATAGTGGGAGCCCTTACCTACCATTTTTAAACTAGCTGGTCTTTTGGAGTGATTGGCATGGCTGGATTTATTCTAAAAACAAAGGTAACAGACATACTATTACTATGCTACATTTACAGCCCGATAAGTATTACAACATAGACTGGCAGGAAAATGCCTACATGGTGGGAGAAGCTTGGAAACTGGGGCAGCAGGTCCCCAGCAAGATGGGACTGTAAACACTGGCAGGCAGCGGCTGATAATGGTGGCAGGTTCATCACAGGATGCCACCACAATGTTTAAAAGCTGTGGCCAATCAGACAATACCCTGTCTCTGGTGCGGGGGAACACAACACATGCGATGACTGTCAGCATCTGCTTAAAAGACAAACACAGGAGGAAATGTGCCTGCATTGGATTCAGCTGCCCAAGTTGGAATACAAAGATACATTCTGAGGGGCCGAGCTCTAATCGGAAACAGTGTTCCACCTATCCACAGACACAGCAACCAGCACACCTCCACATGTCAAGGCCTCTCAGATTAACTGAGAGATACCTGTAGGCAGGTGCAGTCTATATTCTCCACTGCAGGTTCTGCTTGTCCATAGCAGCGATGCAGATGAGAGAGGAAGTTGATAGCAGCTATGTTTCTCTATGATTTCCTTGGTCATGTGGATAGTGATCCGATTGGATGCACATACTCCCTGTGACCCTGGTGGCCATCTCAGGTTGGCAGAGACTATTTAAGACTCTGACCCCTGAATTTGATGCACTTTATGCGAGTGGACAGGTTAGGGACAGGTTTCCCGCTTCACAGGTACAGTGGCAGCACTAAGGAAAGGTTACGGGAGAGAAGGGAGAGAGCAGGGACTATGTCTACCTCTTCAGGAAGCTTACAATTTGGGTTGGAATGGCCAGGTCACACTTCGCTTCTCGTGAGAGATGCTGTCAGCATCCCTGAGCCTTCTGACCGCTGTCAATTCCCTGCACACTTGTAAGTGGCTCTGGAAGGGTCAGCTTCCTGCTGGGCCTGTTGTGCTGCTGACTGTTCAATACAATGTTCTTTGCAAATCGGGACTATATGTGTTTACTGCCTGCCACATCTCACTGCACCTTCCCAACATACCAATGCATAAAGCATGTCACAGGAGACCAGCAGTACAACTGTCATATCAACATTTAATTTAGAAGACCATTTGGGGGGACTTCTCTCAAAACATAGGCGGACCATCAGGAATTTACTGGCAGGGCAGGATAAAAGGTTCATATGTGTTCAATAAGAGTTTAAGAAGAGGAAAAAATGTAAACACTATGGTTGCATGGGGTACCAATTTATGTATAAATGGTCCTATGAGAGAAAAGGGGGCCGAGACTACCTATCAGAATGCTACTATGTAGCTCTAAATAAATATCTGTTGATCTTGACTGAAAAGAAAGCACACGCATCCTTATCATTCTTGTGCAAAGCGCTAGTCCCATAAATCCACCATGTAATTGAGATAAAAAAGGCAAATATTTTATAGTTCAGCCTGTGTGAAAACCATAGATACAATGGAGAAATGAGCATAATAATGAAGGCACGAGAAGTGTGTTATTTGCAGGATCACCAAGCCTGAAAAGACAACTAATGCAGCCACCATGTTTAAGGACTAGTAAACTGTAATATATTACAGTTGTGTTTTGGGGTTTAGATACACTTTATGATAATATAAATTACTTTCCTATTTTAGCTCAGCTGCAGTGTTTTCTTCATAGTATTTATATGTCACTGAATGATTTATCATGCTGCATGGAATGGCTTTTGAGATAGAGTGTGACTTACCTTTGGGGTTGGCTGTGCCAGGCCAATCAAGGTCTGCCTCTCAGGAGTGGTGGATACTGCTGCCAGCTCTAGGTTATGTGGCTCCAGTTGACTAACAGTGGTGAAGAAGGTAGGTGTTGATAAGGCCGCTGAAGGAAAGTGAGGCGTGCTTCCATTGACATCTTTATGTCCTCTGAAATATAGAGCCACTTGCTTCCTTATGGTGGATGTTCTTGGTCCCCTTTCATGTTGAACAGCTGAAATCAATCCAGTAATCATCTCAGTACTAATCAAACTCATTTGGAAAATTGATGCAAAGAGCAGGCTCTTAGATACTTCATTTCATTAAAAGGTTAAAATCATGAAAATCTTCCCTCATACTGTGTCCTTGAGAGAACATTTCTTCCTTATGATTTTCCCTTTCTAAATAACGACATTAATCTATATTTTACCAGAGCTATGTCAATCATTTTAATGTAGGCTTCTGTTCTTAAGCATAATGCTTTTGATTTTGCTTATGTTAAAAAAATACCAATGACTGTCTCACTGATTGCTAAGAAAATCTTATAATTGGATTTTTTTTTCTTTTTCTAATATGAGTGACAATAGATGATTGTATATTTAGGACAGAAATGATCACACGGTCCTATTAATAAGAATGAGACATTTAGTGAACTCTTATGTTAATTACCATCTTTATTCATGTTGACTTCTAAACATTTCTTCAGACGGCATGCCCTACATTGATTTCTGTGTGTCTTGTCAACTGGACAGCCACCCTGTAAAGAAAAGATACATACTCACTGTATTAGGTTAACAATACAATAATAATACACTATTATCATGGACTGACCACATACACTCATTAGAACATGGGTGAACAGATACAGAATATTTACAATCAGAGGGGATAAATTGTTAAAGGAATAGAGATTGTTAACTTATGTTTGCTAATAAGGTAAAGGCCTGTTCACCTTGAATACCCAATCATGTAAAAATGATAAAAACAGTATTTTTGCTTGCATGTGATTGGATTGATTTACCTTATTTACTAAGTAAACATTCCCTTTGCTAGTTAAGCAAGCCCTATTTATTTAGTAAGTCAGCCACACTATACACTTTCTTATGTACATTCACGTTTAATGATTTCTTTTTATATGTATTTGAAATGACCATATACCGGCAGTTTTTATTTAGGCTAAAATTATGTATAAAAGGTTTGCTGTATATAATTTACATATCCAGGAATATATTTGTTAAAGCATTTTTGATTACATTTCCTTTATCTGTTTTTCTCTGCGGCTGCATAATTTGAAGGTGTAGAACACTGAAATATTTTAGGAACTATTCTAGAATTATAGTAGCCAAGCAGGCTGCCCAATGCCTATTTATTGAAGGCACACTTACTTTTTAATAAATACATAATTGGACTAAAAGTTTCCTGTTTCTTATATCTTTTTTCTCTTTTCTTGCAGTTCTGCTTTAAGTGCAGGGATCCATTGGCAATAAAATATCACTTGTATGTACAATAAATGTGCAGCATTTTCTGCAACACCCTAAATTAGGAAAGCTCTATACATTTTGTCACCTAGGCAAATTATTCTCATATGAAGCAAGATCTCACTGTTGTGGAGCAGTTCGTACCAATGGCAAAATCTATTAAACTTTTTACACTCCTTAAACTTGGATAGTACCAGCTAGGGGAGCAACAATTTACTTCCACATCCAAAAATAGCTTACAAGGAAAAGAAAAGGATAATTTGGGGGATGGGAAGCCTCCCACTAACATGTATAGGACTTTGTAGGATGCAAAATGTCAAAGAGGCCACAAAGTGAAAATCATATATTAAAATCAAGTAAAGCTTTATTCCAAATGAGTAAAAGAGGAGTATCAGTCCAAAATGACCACACAACTTAAAAAATTTCACAATGTGCATATAAGGCAAAACACAGTTGATAATATGTGTAGAGTTGAAGATTCTGGATATTGATTCCAACGCGTTTCACAGAGTTGGTGTGCTTCCTCAGGGAATATTAATATTCATCAACTGTAAAAATACATTGAAAATTACCAATTGCTGCAGCTCCAGAGGGACGAAAGGAACATTACGATTGTGGTCGGCAACTGCCCTTATTAACATCCCATTAATATCCAGTGATTGAGACACTAAGACGGAAGGTCTATTGCCTGTCCTGAATAGTCCAGTGTCTGACAGACCACCTCCTACAACGTGGCTGGGATCTTTGCAGATCCATGACCGTAATGTTCCTTTTGTCCCTCTGGAGCTGCATCAACTGATCACTTTCAATGTATTTTTACAGTTGATGGACATTAATATTCCCCGGGGAAGCTGACCAACTCTGTGAAACGCATTGGAATCAATATCTAGAATCTTCTACTCTAAGCATATTATTAACTGTGTTGGTATATAGACATGTGCATTCGTTATCGTTCAAATGCATTTTTGTCCGCATTTTGGGGATTTTAACAAAACTATTCAGGATCCGAAATCCGAAAGATCCGAAATTAAAAAAAAGGTTTATTTTCATATACATTATATTTTCGTATCATTGAGAAAACAGTTCGATATAGATAGAAGATTTGAATGACGGTGACAATAGAGATCTGTGTCTATCGAACCTGCGGTCCAATGTGCCTGACCTATCTCTACTTCTCCAATATTATTCGACATAGAGAGAAAAGATTCGACATTATAGAGACAATAGTAAAAGAGCTGTTAGTGGTCACTGCTGGAATGGGTGGGGGAAGTAAAATGATGATGATGATTAATGTTATTAGCTGATTGTTACCAAAGAGGACCCCCTCCATGGGGTCAAATTGCCTGGAGCCCCTGTCAGATGCTGCTATTGCCAGTGTGAACCAGAACCGTTAGGAGCGCAGAGCGAACAGGAAGGAAGTTATATGCTTGAATTTCAATAGGCAATTCCATTGGCTGTTGGTATAGACCGTTCGACATGAACAGAAACAAACAAGTATCGTATCATTCAATACGATCAAAAATATCTATAATACTGTTTGACCTAAAGATTCGACAAAGCAGCTAAAAACATACGATCGCTGCAAGTGGACATTAACAGTCAAATGCTCTGCCCATAGGCTATAGCAGAATTCTAATGTTGTTTGACTAGTAATAATAATTAATAATTATAATTATTACTACTCAAACAACATTAGAATTCTACTATAGCTTGTGGGCGGAGCAATCGACCGTAAATGTACGATTGCGTAGTCGTACAGTTTAGCTGCTTCGTCGAATCTTCTTAGAACAGAAGATACGACAGAAGACCTGACAGACACCATAAGCCTTCAATTGACAGATTCAACATTAATTAATTTGGATTTTCACACAAATTTATTATTTAACGAAACAAAATAATTAAAACCGAATTTCGGGAGTAACTAAATAAAACCGAAATTCCGAAACAAAATATTTCAGTGTGTGTCTATTGGAATGTCCAACTGCAAAAACGTGTTGGAATCAATATCCAGAATCTTCAACTCATTTGAAATAAAGTTTTACTTTTACTTACTACTATTAAAATATATGATTTTCACTTCGTGGCCTCTTTGACATTTTACATCCTACAAAGTCCTTTACATATTAGTGGAAGGCTTCAGGTCCCCTAATTATCCTTTTCTTTTCCTTGTAACTATTTACACTCCTTTCTTCCATTCCAAAGTAGTTAGCAGTGGAAAAGAACTGCAGCTTTTACTCAGATCTCTAGCTCTGCAAATCTACATAGGAGTGCTTGAGGCTGCTCTTTGTCTAGTTACTGCAGTTAAGTTTTTTTCATGAACTAATGTACAAAGACCCAGTATGACTAAGTTAGTTTTATTGGGTCTCTGGTCTCTTAGTCGTTATCTCATGAATAGAGAGTAGACTAAGTAGATGGGACTGTCAGACTTCTCCATTGTGCTGGCACCCTAGCCCTCGGCACACTTACCCATATCTGGTGGAACTACTCACTAATAAATATTTTTTGGGGTACAGATTGTTAATTTAATATCAAAGATCATTATTGGCACTCTTCCACAGGACCCCTGGGTTATTTTATACCCCAGTTCTCCCATGTCTGTTCCCACATATAAGAAAATGAAGAATGCCTCACCTCCTAAATGCAACTACAAGTCTAATCCTTAAGTATTAGAGGACCACTAGACTACCACCTGTGGCCAAATACATATTGCAAGTAGACTAAATACACCCAATGGAGGAAATCTCTATCTTAAAGCAAGCAAACCTTTATATAAAACCTGGGCGAGCTGGCTACATTTTAAAACTCAGATTCCAGTAGATCATTGCTGGAGACGACCTCCGATCTTTTTTTACAGTAGAACTTATTATATCATAAACCTTCTGATATAATTACGGCTCAGCCCACTTTACAAGGGCCATACCACAACTGGTGAACCAGCCCTTGCTCTGCTCTCCGCTTGTTAACCTTAGGTGGTCCGACTATTGTTGCTTTTTTTTTTTTTTTAAATCATGTTTCATTGCTTTTTTAACTTACAACTTTGAAAGTTTATAAAATACCAACAAACCATATATTTTCTGAAAGCACAGGACCTATGTCTTGTGGTACTGTCCAATCAAGACACTAAAAAAGAGAAACCAAACCACTGTGATGTTGTAACAATCCACTACAGAGTACATGCACTAGGTACGCTAGCACACGTGTGTCTGCCAGTAAAAAAGGGCCTTTAGTGTGTTGGTGCACCACATTTTTTTTAGAAATAGATTGATGACTTGTCAGGTGCTGATCACAGCTATTCATGATTCAGCAGGGTCTGGCGGGACTCTTCTACCATAAGCTCATTGTCACTAAAGCAACTATGAGCTGATAGCCTAAGGGAATTACATTTCTGTAAGCCCCCGTACCCATGGTCGGAAATTCCGACGGAAAATGTCCGATCGGACCATGTTGTCGGAAAATCCGCCCGTGTGTGGGCTCCATCTGACTTTTTCCGTCGGAATCTCCGACGGAAAAAATTTGAGATCCTGCTCTCAAATTTTCCGACAACAAAATACGATCGGACTTTTTCCAATCGTGTGTAGAGAATTCCAACAGACAAAGTGCCACGCATGCTCAGATCAAATTACGAGACCAAAGCTATTGGCTAATAACCTCTACGTAGTTCCGTCGTACGCAACGAACGTCACCACATTCAGAATGATCGGATTTTCCGACAACTTTGTCCGACCGTGTGTATGCAACACCAGTGTCGGACAACATCCATCAGAAAAAATCAGACGGATTTTGTGGTCGGAATTTCCAACTGTGTGTACGGGGGCTAAGAGTTATGGTGCTGGTCAGCTGGAAGCATTTCTTTTCTGCCATAACCCTTATGCCAGGGGCATTAAAATGGTTAGGCTGGCCATACATTAGTCAGTTTTTCTCATTTAGCCAGCAGGTTGAACGAAAAAAACAGACCCGATTTCACCATTCACACATTTGACGTGGATGCAGGATTCCTCCCGGCTATGTCATTGTATTCTAACCGTGGGACTCCCCCCCGCTGTCAGAATACACTGATCAGCATTGCAGGAATTGCCTACCAGTGCTGATTAAATGGGAATTTTCCAGCAGGACCGTTTGTAAGAAGTCGAACAATAGACTGACTTCTTATGAACAGGAATAGCCATAGATGGATCAAAATTCAATTGGTACCTGTTGAACCGTCCCAATTTCAATCCATGTATGGCTGGCATAAGACAAAGATCACCCCCCCATTGTATTTTTTTGTCTTTATGTGCACCTTTCCTATTTGAATATATTGCTTGCATTGTATGTAAGACCTATAATATAATATTACTTCTATGTTTTGCTTTATGAATCTAAATTATCTTTCATGTATGTTCTATTTTGTAAATAACCACAATGTGTAGCGCTAACAAAAAATAGAGCCAATAGACTCATAAAGTGAGAAAAAGTCCGGTGCAATATAATATAGTGAAACAATGATAAAGTCCTTTGTTAAAGAAAATAAATCATATGGCATAGATCATCCTTGCACATGAGATGTATGTGGAGAAACTCTGCAAACACAGATGCTAATGTGTATAGACGAGTATATAAACCCTCCAATGGTTATGGAATGCATACGCTTACCAGCGATGTTGGACCCACCTACCATACGGCAGTGGGTCAGTAAGGCTTATGGTAACTCCTGTAGGTGGCGCTCAAGGGATGAAAGCTGGATTCTGGCAGCACTCCTCCAGGTCTGGGATGGACTCTCGGCTGGATATTCCGGAATCCTCAAAAACGACACACGTGTGGGGCGCGACACCAGGAACAAACCAGGAAGCAGGATACGGAAAAAGGAAAAAGGAACTCCAATAGTGTGATTCCACCACTAATTTATTGGGTATGGGGTATAAATAATGGTACAAACAGGGGAATTCACCCAAGCAGTACAGAGCATATACTGATAAAATCAAAAATAAAACAGAGTAAAAGCAGTATAAGGGTCTCAAAATCAGCAAAGCCCGACGCGTTTCGACCAGTAGAAGACCTATTGGTCGAAACGCGTCGGGCTTTGCTGATTTTGAGACCCTTATACTGCTTTTACTCTGTTTTATTTTTGATTTTATCAGTATATGCTCTGTACTGCTTGGGTGAATTCCCCTGTTTGTACCATTATTTATACCCCATACCCAATAAATTAGTGGTGGAATCACACTATTGGAGTTCCTTTTTCCTTTTTCCGTATCCTGCTTCCTGGTTTGTTCCTGGTGTCGCGCCCCACACGTGTGTCGTTTTTGAGGATTCCGGAATATCCAGCCGAGAGTCCATCCCAGACCTGGAGGAGTGCTGCCAGAATCCAGCTTTCATCCCTTGAGCGCCACCTACAGGAGTTACCATAAGCCTTACTGACCCACTGCCGTATGGTAGGTGGGTCCAACATCGCTGGTAAGCGTATGCATTCCATAACCATTGGAGGGTTTATATACTCGTCTATACACATTAGCATCTGTGTTTGCAGAGTTTCTCCACATACATCTCATGTGCAAGGATGATCTATGCCATATGATTTATTTTCTTTAACAAAGGACTTTATCATTGTTTCACTATATTATATTGCACCGGACTTTTTCTCACTTTATGAGTCTATTGGCTCTATTTTTTGTTAGCGCTACACATTGTGGTTATTTGCTTGTTTGACTTTGTTTGTTAGAGTGTTGGCTGCTTTCACATATATTTTCAGGATATTCACTGTACACAGTACACTATAGTATTATTTTTTGGATTGATTTCATCATTTTCACTTTTTGAGTTAGCGCAGTGTTTCCCTCACTCCATGTTCTATTTTGTGTATAAATAAAATGTTATTAAGAAAGATCATGAACTAATATATAACTATCATGTATATACTGGTTAAAGAGATCATGGAATCTTCTTTAAGCAGTCAATAAACCAGCCTCTGTTAGGGAAGCATAAACATGTGGAAGCTTCTGTAAAACAAATCCCATGTGCCTGCTTAAGGTCATTTAAGAAAACATTTTCTTATGTGCAATATAGCTATCTTTTTTAAAGGTTCTAAAGTATATTTATATACACTTGTCTTTTTGTAGTCACTTGTGGAATTAAAAGGCTGACTATTATATCATGATGCTTTTCTTTCACTAATAACCACATTCACTATGCCTGAAACATGAGAAAAACCTATTGAATATACAGCAAAATAAAAAGCATAGCTCTGAGCACATGTATCACACAATTTATTGCTTTATGTGGATAAATGTGCCAAGTTTATTTGGAAATGGCATTTCGGTCATTGAGACACTCTGCTCTGTAAAACTAATTTCCTTTATAAAGTTATTGGCTGTGAGTGCTAATATGCAATGTGCTGATTAGTATTGCAAGCCTTAACACTTGGATGTCTATGATGAGAACCTAGTAAGTTAGGCACATTTACTCATACCACTCTATGTATCAAATATATTTCAAAGCGTTACTAGTCCTGTTCACCCCCTTTTATGATGACTGCATAAAAAACACATCTTAACCCTTTCATGACTAAGTGTGTTTACAAGTTAAAATACATATTTTTTTTGCTGGAAAATTACTTAGAGCCCCCAAACATTATATATATTTTTTTAGCAGAGAATCTAGAGAATAAAATGGCGATTGTTGCAATATTTTATGTCACACGGTATTTGTGCAGCAGTGTTTTAAACGCAACTTTTTGGGAAAAGGGACACTTTCATGAATTTTTAAAAAACGAAACAGTATAGTTATCCCAATTTTTTATGGTTACCAGGTTAGAGTTACAGAGGAGGTCTAGTGCTAGAATTATTGCTCTCGCTCTGACGATTGTGGCGATAGCTCACATGTGTGATTTGAACACCATTTACATATGCGGGCACGACTTCCGTATGCGTTTTCTTTGCGGCGCGAGCTCGCGGAAACGGGGGCGCTTTAAAGAAAACAATTTTCTTATTTATTTGATTTATTTTTATATTATTAAATTGTGTGTTTTTTTTTTTTAAATTGATCACTTTTATTGCTGTCACAAGGAATGTAAACATCCCTTGTGACAGTAACAGGTGGTAACAGGTACTCTTTATGGAGGGATCGGGGGTCTAAAAGACCTCCAATCCCTCCTTTACACTTCAAAGTATTCAGAAAACTGAAAACGGCGATCCTGAATACTGTATATTTTTTTAAATCTGGCACCTTTGGCAGCCGAGTAAACCCCTCATACATTCAGGAGGCTGGAACGAAGCCATTTCCGGCTTCGTGCCAGTCTATCTCTAGCCGCGGGAAGCAGCGGATCGAGGAACGGGTCTTCTGGTGGGACAGGTCAGAGCGGCGGGAGGCATTGGGAGGGGGGGGTGTCCCCTCCTGCTCCTCTGAAATAACAATTGAGCGGCTTTTAGCCGCATCGGTTGTTATCCCTGGAAAGCTGATCGCCCGCTCTAAAAAACGGTACCAGGATGATGCCTGCGGGTGCGGGCATTATCCCGGTATTACCCCCGAAACCCCTGAAAGCTGAGGCCACATATCTGCGTACGCTCGGCGGGAAAAAAAATCCCATTCTATATTTTTATACCAAATATCATCTCAACATGTTTGACATGTAAGGGAATCCAATGAATTCCCATTTGGGTTCTGGTAAAACTCTAAATGTTCAAGTAAGGGACTGAGAGAAAGAATTATAGTAAATTTACGCGTTCAGCTCCCAGGTATTTTCATTTTGCTATGGGCCTTTTGATTTTCTGCGTAATAATCAGTAAATACTTGCATAAAACTGTGCTGTTTTTTTTTTTTTTCGGTTTCCAATACTTGTCTCTGGCATACAGTACATGTAAACAAATGTCCTCATATGCAGATTTTTTAATTTTGTGTTACAGAACTGAACACAATACACATTTATGCACCTGTGTGAATGTCTCTATTGAAAACAATGCAGCTGCCTTCAGATCCGTAAATAAATTCTATAAATTCCCCTATATTATACACTAATGACACAAAAGTTTTGTATATATTACAAAACAAAGCAAAGTTATTCACAAATGAAATAAACATTTTTTTGTGCTTTTTTGACATGCATGGCTAAAAAAGTAATTAACAAATGAAAATGAAAAAAAAAGTTTCAACGCTAATGGAAAAATAGAAGAAAAAATACAGCAAAATAAAAAGTCAGGAAACAAGGGTAGGAAGAAGTTAACTAAGGAAGTTAACTAAGGATGATTAGGGTAAACTAAGAGGTTAAATAGAAGCATATTTAATTTTATTTTTAACTTGTAATGCTTTATCTTACATACAGTTGTGTGAAAAAGTATTTGCCCCCTTTCTGATTTTTTCTTTTTTTGCATATTTGTCACACTAAAATGACTCAGATCATTAAACAAATTTTATTATTACACAAGGATAACCCGAGTAAATACAAAATGCCGTTTTTAAATTATGGTTTTATTTATTAATGCAAACAAGCTGTCCAAACCTGCCTGGCTTTATGTGAAAAAGTAATTGCTCCCTAAACCTAATAACTGGTTGTGCCACCCTTGGCGGCAACAACTGTAATCAAGCGTTTGCCATAGCTGGCAATGAGTCTTTCACATTGCTGTGGAGCAATTTTGTCCCACTCTTCTTTGCATAATTGTTTTAATTCAGACAAATTGGAGGGTTTTCCAGCATGAACGGCCTGATTAAGGTCATGATACAGCATCTCAATTGGATTTAAGTCCAGGCTTTGACTAGGCCACTCCAAAACCTAAATTTTATTAACTGTATTAGTTTTATGCCAGATGTAATGGTACGCACACCTTCCAAAAAGTTATGGCTCATCAGTCCACAGAATATTTGCCTAAAAGTCTTGGGGATAATCAAGATATATTTTTGGTAAATGTGAGATGAGCCTTTGTGTTCTTTTTGGTCAACAGTGGCTTTGGCCTTGGAACTCTCCCATGGATGCCATTTTTGCCCAGTCTCTTTCTTATTGTTGAATCATGAACACTGATCTTACCTGAGACAAGTGAGACCTACAGTTCTTTAGATGTTGTTCTGGTTTCTTTTATGACCTCCTGGATGAGTCGTCGTCATGCTCTTGGAGTCATTTTTGTAGGCCGGGCCACACCTGGGAAGGTTCACCACTGTTACAGGTTATATCCATTTGTGGATAATGGCTCTCCCCATGGTTAACTGGAGTTCCAAAGCCTTAGTAATGGCTTTGAAACCCTCCCTAGACCGATACATGTACATTACTTTGTTTCTAATCTGTTCTTGCATTTTTTTAGATTGTGGCATGATGTGTGGCTTTTTGTGATCTGTTAGCATGCTTCACTTTGTCAGACAGCTTCTATTTATGTGATTTCTTGATTCAACAGGTCTGGCAGTAACCAGGCCTGGTTGTGGCAAGTGAAATTTAACTCAGCTTTTCAAAAAATGTATTAAAAAGTAATTACAGTTCATTCATGATTCAGCATGGGAGGGGGCAATTACTTTTGCGCATAGGGCCAGGCAGGTTTGAACAGCTTTTTTCCCTTAATAAATGAAATAATAATTTAAAAACTGCTTCTTGGATTTACTCTGGTAATCTTTGTGTAATATTAAAATTTGTTTGATGATCTGAATCATTTAAGTGAAAGAAATATGCAAAAAAATTTAAAACCTGGAAAGGGGGCAAATACTTTTTCACACAACTGTATAAAAGTCAAACTTCACCCCTCTGAACTACTATGAAAGCTTCAGAAAGTTGCAATGAAGAAATAATAAGATTGCTTCATTATAACTTATTTTGATGTTTCCATTTGTTATATTGTTATACGTTTTATGGTGCACTATGTTGATGGTAATTTCAGTAAAAGTTCATCTAAAGCCGGAACTTTTATATAGTTTTGGATAGTTTTGGATAGTGTAGGCAGGGCATGATTGATATGAAGTGGCAAATAGGAAGGGAGGTAAACTCCCCCCTAGACTTCATAGTTGTCACCAGAGCAAGGTTTCTAAAAAAAAGTTTTGGCTTTACAATATATGCTTAAAGCAGTGCTCAAAATTTCATGAGCTACTGGCCAGGCCTTAAGAGTTACTCGCCACCCGTTGCCCCACCAAACCCCTACCCTGTCCGCCCCTAATTTTGCCCCTAAACACGCCCTCGTAAATTATCATATTTTATTTATCACAGTCAGATCAATGAAATATACTTGCCGATTGCTGGTATTGGTTATTTAAATTTTTTTCCTTATTCAGTGTAATAATTACTGAATAAGGAATAAAATAAAAATAACCAATACCAGCAATCGGCAATCATATTTCATTGATCTGACTGTGATAAATAAAATAACTGTAAAATATGATTGTCCACTATAGGCACTGTATAAAGTAAAAGCTACCCCATCTGGGCCCCTCCACAATTCACAATTCACCAACTCACCAATTCACCAACCTGAGAGGGGTCTTGATGGTCAGGTACCTGTCTGTAGTCACAGCTAACAGACTAAAGATGGAGCTTTGGGTCAGAACAAAGCAGGCCAAGAACAGGCATCTATTGAAATCAGTCTCAAAGCTGATGCTGATGGCGAACTGCCAACGAGACCAGGACATAATTGGTGTCATTTTTTAGAGTGCTGTTGATGGCCACAGCCCAACAGACCAGGGCATTCCTCACAATGGACAGGACTGCGATGATCACCTCCAGAGCAATGTAAGGGGCACTAATTGTCATTTCCACTACTGGTTGAGAAGATCACATCAGGAGACAGTTGGAGGCATGTGTGGATGGGAGGATGGATCCCCTTCTTGGAGGACTCAGCAATCAATTACCTGATCAGAGCCGAGCAGCAGGAATGCAGCCCTTTATGTAGAAGGTGCCCAGCTGTCACAGTCCATGTAGGAATGATCACAGCGCTCCCATAATATGCAGCTACATCCCCTGGATCTGAGCTCTCGGCACCATGCTCTCTTCTTCAGGTATCTTCAGAGCCACAGTGGGAGGGCACTCTGATCCTGGGAAGCTGAGCTACCTGTGCCACCTACTACAAGAGGATATCCCCCAGATCACAGGGGAGGCGACCCACCATCTAGGCACCCGCAGCTGGACACAGGGCCAGCCAATCTGATCCAGAGCAGCTCTGTGCAGAACCACAGATGCATAGACCAGCACTGCACACACGGGACATTCCCCCTTTCTGTGCTATGTGCCTTTTTCTATAGGTTACCACAGCCCTTACAGCTTCCATACGACACCCCGATTACACCTTATTGTGTGGAGAGTGATCACATCGTGATCACACCGATCAGAGATCGCAGACTCCAATCATAGCACACTGACTTTTTGCCTGATCCTCCTATACTCCCACATCACTGGAATCCTTATTTCCACTCGCCAAATGTGAGCAGGTGAGTGGAAATTTTGAGGGCTGGCTTAAGGTGTTACTAAACCAACAACAGTAAAATCAGTCTGCAAATGCATTAAAGCATGCTTGTTATACTCACTGTGCGGGGTTAATCCTGTGTATTGTGTAAAAAGACAGTTTGATGCTGTCTTTTCTGATCCTCCCCTTCTTCCACAGTCCCCAATCCATCTGCTAATAGTACAGAGTCCTAGGAGCACTCTGCACATGTTTGGTGTTTATTGCTAGAGAGTTTTTGTTCTTGGGAAAGTGCATGTTATCATCACAGGGCTAATCAGCACTGTCCAGGGGTCCTGCAGCCTCATAGGACAGTCAGAGGAGAATTAAAACTCTTCTCACAAGCTTTAACCAGACACTGATAGAAGTCACACGACTGCTATATACTGCTAATGAAAAAAGGTATTTAGCAGTTTATATTTACTAAAATTAATTGCATTTCCATGTTCTGCGTACTGTGGGAAACCAGATATAGTAAATGCAGGTTTCTGAGTTTAGTAACACTTGAAGGAACATACTGTATGTTGTTCTAGTCATATTTCTAATTAAACATTGCACATACAGTATATCTACATGCATTTATTGACCTATGACAAGTGCTCACCTGATTTCCAGATTTGCACACATAAGTCCTGTTCCTTCTAATGCTCCTCTTGAAGAAACCAGAACACCCATCACAAGCATAAACTCCATAATGTTTTCCTGAGCTGCGGTCCCCACACACTTTACAGGGAATGTCCAAGATTCGACCTGTGTGAAGATACAATAATATTATCAGAAATATAGAAAAATTGTGTTATTCTCATAGTGTTTATTGCTAAAATCATTGTGTATTCTTTAAATGTTGCTACACAAAGCTAGAATGGTTTATACATGAGCATTTTTCATGAGCAAGTTTCATCATTCTGAGTCTCTGAAACCAGGCTCCAGCATTATTTGTTAAATCTGAACTCAAAGCAAACAGCTAAATACACAGATGAAATACATATACAGTATGGGAGATAAAACAGGAAGTGAGAGGAAATCCCTCCAAAGTGTTGGAATGCCTGGTTGTCACTTGGGTCACTAGAACTGTTACCCAACCGGATAATTTCCACCCTATGCCTGTTTTGGTGACAACCCAAAACTTGGGGGTTTCTGTCACTTTCATTTTTGTTGACAATGGGACAAATAGAGAGGATGAATCTCCTTAACTGGGACACAGACAGCAAACAAAATAAAAACCTGATCTTCTTCATGAAAAAAGTTTTGCCTTTAGTAATACTTTAACTAAAGATGTAATCCCAACAGTATGTAAGGACTTTGATTATCACAATGTTGGCCCATAGAAATTGATTACACACTAGTTAACTCCCAACAGATTTAGGTTAAACTTGTTTTCCATTACTCTGTAGCAGCCTAGACTTTCCAGTTTTTAGGATGCCTTGTCTTACATTTTATTTGTAGTTCTCCTCTCTTGCTGAAGAGTACTTCAATGCCCTGTTATATTTAAACTAGCACTTCAATGCCCAATTATATTTAGACCAGTCCCTCAATACCCAGTTATATTTTGACCAGTACTTCAATGCCCCGATATATAACTTGGTAAAAGTTTACCTTTGAACTAAATTATTGTAAAGTAAAGTATTGCCCAGCAATGTATGGCTGCATATCTCTAACACACCTATCGGGACCATATGGCCAGCCCATCACTCTCTCCAACACTTTCACAATGTCAAACATGCTTGTTATCCCTTTAATTTTGAACCCTTTAGCAAAATGTATATTGGCTTTGCTTAACCATATTACGTATTATTTTGTCACTGCAGGGTCTTTACATTTAAGCTGTAGTTCACTATAGAGTATGAGTTCTATTTGTATCTTCACACATAGTGGCAATGTGGATACAATTCAGTAACAAGTGTGCCACATCCTAAAGATTATTTTGGAAAAAAAGGGGACAGGAGGGACTTTGGACTTTTTAGGCACAGTTAGAAAACATACATACTATGTATCAAAAAATATATGTTTTATTCATTAAATTAATTACAAATGCTTAAAAATTACCACAATTCATGCTATCGATACAATATAATATACCGCTACCACGTTTAACCATAAATTGTTGGGTGTAGGACACAATGTCCTAAACCCAACATAGAACACCAAGCAATCCACAGTCCACTAGGGAATACAGGAAAGGTAATTTAAAGCAAAGCCTCAAGACTCAAGTAACTGTTTTTATAGTGCAACTGGGAGATTGGACAACTATCATTGCACCATCTTTTAATATTTTTACTTTGAATGCATTATTGCAGGCTAATTTCTATCCATGAATACCTGCTGCGTGTGTAATTGCGGATGATATACCACATTTTTTTAAAAAAACAAACAGCTCCTGAAGAAGCGTAAATATACGTGCAACATGTTGAGCCATCTGTTATGATATGTTACCATGCCGCTACCGTTCAACCAAAACTTTGGATCCTTGTCAGATGTTGGATTGTTGCTACATGCATCCCTGTAGTTCCATTGAATAATTTATGGTTAAACGTGGTAGCGGTATATTATATTGTATCGATAGTATGAATTTTAGGTATGGTATGGTAGTATGGTAATTTTTAAGCATTTTTAATTAATTTAATGAATAAAACATATATTTTTTGATACATAGTACGTATGTTGTCTAATGCCTTGTACACATGGTCGGACATTCTGACCTCAAAATCCGTCGTAATTTTTCCGACGGATCTTGTCCTAAATGCATACACACGGTGGGACAAAGTTGTCGGAAAATCCGATCATTCGTGGTGACGTTCGTTGCGTTTGACGGAACTACGTAGAGGCTAGTAGCCAATAGCTTTGGTCTCGTAATTTGATCTGAGCATGCTTGGCACCTTTTCTGTCGGAATTCTCTACAAAGGATCAGAAAAATCTAATTTTAGATCCTGCTCTCAAATTCTTTCCGTCTGAGTTTCCGACGGAAAATGTCCGATAGAGCCTAAACACGATCGGATTTTCCGACAACATAATCCGATCAGAGATTTTCCGTTTGAATTTCTGACCGTGTGTACAGGGCATAACTGTGCCTTCACTATGGCTGCAGCCCCCTCTCTTTCAGGTGCTCTCTAAAAATACTTATTAATATTAGACACCTGTAGTGTTAGGACAATAGGTGGTATCTTTACTATGCACTGTAGTATGCAAAAGAAAAATTAACTTACTATTTATTCTCATAGCAGGTTACTTTACTATGTGATAATGACTTTTAGGCCTTGTTCACATGAGAGGCAGATTCTTGCAGATACACACCCTGTGCAAAAAAATGACAGTCTGAAAGCTGCCTTAGCTGACCGCAAACATTTAAATGTAATTGCACATGATCTCCTGTTCCTAATTGCTGGTAATCGCTCCATGTGTGATTATATGAAAACACCTGCGGACAGCTGATATCAGCTGTCCGCATCCACCTATGAATCATGCCACAGGGGTAAATTGGATTCTGGCTGCAGCTTGCACTAAAATGCCATGCTAATGAGGCCATAGGTGACCCTATAAAATTCTATTGTAAAATTCTAGTCTGAAATGATTTCTGTGTCTGGGATTTTATTAATTTAGTACAGTTAGATAACTGTCACAGTTGCTTGTGCTCTCAACCAAACTGTCAGTCCATCAAATGGCTGGTGTCATATCTGATTACATTTGCAGCACTGTGGCAACCGCAGATTAAACAGTGGCTAAGATGGCCGCTTCCTTGGCTGTAAAGGATAGAAGAGTTTAGTTCTGCTTTAATGTGGCCAGGAGGTTGCTGGGCTAGCCAGGCCTTTATACTTCATGAATTCACACCTATTTGTGGATGCCTACTACAATGTTTTCTCACTGTTTGTCATATTATAACTTACTACAATGCTTTCTCACTGTTTGCCACGTTATAACTGTCACTCCATGAGGACATACCTACCTGCAAGGAACATGGCTGTGTAAGGGTTTGTGCATATTTCCAGCACTGTATTCTATCTCCTGAACCTCACAAGAGACCCTTGACCCAAAGCTACTCAGAGGAGTTGTTCTTAGTCGCTGTTTCTAAACATAGGAAAGACTATGTGAATATATTAGCACCCAAAACATGTAAGACTTTACCTAACGGGTGAGACATAATATGTGCCTTACATTGTAAGTGACAGTTCAGGACTTCAATAGTTAACCTGGTTTTGGGATGATATACTAGGTTTGTTGCTTAAAGTTTGTTCACATTGTCAGATGTTATACCAGACCAGGTAGTTTATGTAATGTTGTTTTCAGTTTGTTGAGTTTTTTCATACCTGCCACCTGTGTTTGAGCTCACTTTTTCTCACTACCATGGCAAAGTTGAAAGTTCTGACCTTGCACTTCACTCCTAGCTCTGTGCCTTGACTGCCTACCTACACATTTAACAATTGGTTTCTGAGCACTTTTTACAATGGCAAACCTAAAGGAGTAGGTATTGATTGCTATCCATAAACAATTTTCATTTCTCCCTACACACTTGGCTGATCCAGGGAGCAGGTATATCTTTGTGAAAAGAACCCTGTATGGACAGTCAGTCAATAAAGTCACATTATATGCTCCAAACCCTCAACAGATCATATTCCTGGATGGGATCCAAAGAAAAGTTTAGGAATTTTTTACCAGGAATTTAACTTTGGGTAGATTTCAAAGTTAGCCCCAAACTAACTCTCTTCTGCAGTCTCTGGTAAAACCCTGAAGCATTTTTAGAATGTACTGCTTAGACTAGTTGATTGCTGGAGACTAACTTATACTGTTGATAAAGACTGCATTTATTATTTAACAGTAACCCAGTCCAACTCAAGGTTAGATTTGATGATGGTAGACCAGAGTTAGTAGAGTTAGGAGTATAGAAATAAGTTTGGTGGCTTGCTAGCAGGAGCCCTTAAGAAGAAAGTTGACAAGGGCTATATTCATTTACTATGAGGAGCAATGTACTGACCTTCACAGATAGCTAATCTGTTCCAAGACTAGAACATTAACAAGAGAGGAAACAGCAAAGACTAGGACTAAATGGTAAAGGAAAATTCAAAAATACCCACCTGACTATCTTAGTCTAGACCCCCAGGTGTTCAAACAGTATAATTTCTGAGATAGTTATGAAGAATAATCTGGGACCAAGCATATGCACTAGGGACTACTTCTTAAAAAAATCAAAACTCTCTTCCCCATTTGACCACATCATTTAATTCCCTGACCTCTGCCAAAGTTATTCCAACAGATGCTCAGAAGGCACATATAACTCTGCTGCTCAAAGGAGGGTAAGAATTTCTCTTTCTCTCTCTCTCTGCCAAAGTTTCAGTCTGTTAAATGTGAACATTAAGGTCCTGGCAAAAAAACCTAGCTGAACAGTTGAAGCCATACGTAGGAGACATTATCCACCAAGATCCGATGGGATTTATCTCACCAAGAGAAGGCAGGGACATCTGTCAAAGAGTAATATCACTTCTTCACTGCATAAAATAACAGAACATCTAATGCCCGATCTTATGAAAAGACACTGAAAGGGCATTTGATAGGATAGACTGGGCTATTAAAGATAAAGTCTTACACCATCCTACACCTTGTATGGCAACCTTTGTATTTTTCTATTGATCTTAAAAGTATTGCTTTGGAAGTTTAGACAGAACCCAGGTATGTCTGGTATAATGGTAGCCCCCTCTACTGATTGACTCACTTTTACAGACAATGTCCTGTTCTTTGTGACTTAGCCCCAAATAACCCCACCTAACAGTACAAAGGAACTAAATAGGTTCCAAAATGTTTCTAATTTTTAAACCACTTCCATACCAGGCTCTTTCCCCCCTTTCTGCCAAGGACAATTTTTAGCTTTCAGAGCTGTCGCACTTTGAATGACAATTGCGCGGTCATGCAACACTGTACCCAAACTAAATTTTTATCATTTTCTTCCCACAAATAGAGCTTTCTTTTGGTGGTATTTGATCACCTCTGTGGTTTTAAATTTTTGCGCTATAAATGAAAAAAGACCGACAATTTAAAAAAAACAAAAAACTGATGGGCACCGATAGGCAGCACTGACGGCACTGATAGGTGGCACTGGCGGCACTGAAAGCATAAGTTAGCTGACCGGTGGAGTTCTCAACAATATGTCGTCTGTAAGCAACTGCCTGGATTTCCTGTATACCAACGCTGGCATGATGGGAAAACAGGGCCTCCAAAGACCTGGCATCAAAATCATCTACTGCCTCTGAATGAAACCGTTAGGGTACCTGTGAGAACTGAGACTTCATTACCCAAACCGTCTTCTTCCAGGCAAGTTCCAGTTACCAGGTCTCAACTTCTATTGCCAGATAAGGCCACAAGAATAGAAGATGACAGTGATGATGATCTGGAGGTAGAATGGCTGTGGCTATCTGAGCCTATGGATGCCACTCCTTCCGCATTAACTGCTAATCAGGTGTGCTCTGGCCTGATGCATCTGAATTTGTGCCTCAGGTGCAAGGCAATTCGAAGCTAGTAGAGCAAGCCTACCAGTTAGCCATGAACCCAATGAAGCGTTTCCGGATGGGAGTTCCTCTGAACTTGAAGGAGAACTGTTTGAGGAAAGCCACCTTGAACCTGATGGATAATCCTGTGAAGAGATTCATCTTGAGCCCAAAGAACAGAGAGTTAAGAGAACAGTGAGACCCCCACTCAGATTAACATATGACACCCCTGGAACAAGCTCTGAAGAAGCTATTCACACTGTTCGCAGACTTCCTGATTCTTAGGCACATTCTATGGTGGTACCAGTGACTGATGTCCCCAAACCATCTCACAACACACTTTGGTGGCAGTTCCTATTACCTAATGCATTTGTTAGGAAATGTCATAAAATCAGCCTAAGATCACAGGCCTAAGTTGTTGGTCCATGTGTAAGGTTACTGTACAAATGCTATATTATTATAAACCACACTTATTTCTCTCTTTGGGGGACCAAAGATTTTTTGGGAGGGGGTGGATGTAGCACTGGCTTAGTATTGCCTCTGTAATATATGCAGAGTATTGCTCTCTGAAACATTGCATTTTCTGGCTAAACTGATAGCAGCCCAGGAGAGACTCTATGGGGTACAGCTGCAGGATTGAAGGCAGATTGGTTACTGCTGTGACCTAGAAGGAAGCCCGCCTCTAACATCAAAAACAAGGAAGGACATGATTGGATGGCAGTGCAGGAGAGCTGTGATTGGGGGGGAGAGAGGAAGACACAGGAGGAGAGACACGGACTAGCATTCTGGCAGCCAGACAGGGGAAAGTGTCCCATGTGTTTGTCTCTTGAGCACTTCCAGAGCCTGTGAGGGGAGAGGGAGAGCCATCACTAGTGTGGGACAGAAGACCCGTATATTACAGCGGCCCTTCGGGGGGTAGCGCTACATATAAAAATGCAAAAATGCTGTTTACAATAAAGATAAAGTAGAAAATTAAATCAGATTTAAGGATCTGCTATGGCCACATACCATTCTGACAGGCAAAGTTCTTACCCTTTTGGATAGTGGTGGGGAGTTGCTGTTGATTCTTGTCTCTATATATTCTACGTTCTGAAGCTTTTCCTGTCAGAATGGTATTGGAATTAACTGTTACACTGAAGGAAGGCTGCTGCAGATATGAATGCACATCCAAGTGCCTGAACTGCATACATGCAGCAATCCCCTCCCTCTTTCCCCACATTGTAGAGTCTCTTTAAGAGGTGAGACTCAGATACTTACACATCCTGATTTATGGGATAATAATGCAAAATCACTTCTTTACAGAACCAGACCAAAGGCTTCTAATCAGATATTATATGGTGTTGTTTTAGAATAAATAAATTAGTGCCATTTTAACTAAGCCTAATTATAAGAATCAGAGTAATACCACTTTATAACAGCATTATCTTATCCAAATATTTTCATCATATAAGAGCCAGAATGAAGACAGCTCATCTAAAGCAGTAAAAAAGAAATTTCACAGCTCCAATTAGTCATAACATTTTAAAAAATGCCCATGGCTGCCATAAAACCCTCATTTATGCCTGGCGGGATTTTTGGGGCACAGAATAGCCTCATACGTTAAAATATAAGAATATTTACACATACTTCTACATTTTAAATCTTTGGTAAAAGTTGTTGGCTTATGTATATATATATATATATATATATATATATATATATATATATATATATATATATATATCACACAGCATACAGCATATATTAATTTATATACATCTATACACAAACACAGACAAAGTTTTTCCTTATATTGTCAGAATAATGCACTGTTGTATACTCTTCTACCCCTGTTTATGTGATCTTTCTTATTTCATGATTGTCTCATGTGCAGCTGGGTCATATCAGCTAAAGAGAGTCTTACTCATTGGGAAGATGTAACTTTAAAACCCGATATTGTAACTTCACTAGAAAGGCAGGGGCTCATTAGGCAAGATTTACAATGTGAATCTGGAGCATTTCACTCAGCAAACTGATTAAAGGTATGCTTGGTGAATTAGATGGTACAAGAATTTTGCCAATAATACAGTATGGTCATCAAGAGCATGATACTTTTTTTCATTGTGAAAATAGGAAATATAAATTTGTTCATGCTTTAGTTAGTCATAGACTTGTGTGTGTATATGTATATATGCAAAATTAGTACACCCCTCACATTTTTATAAGTATTTTATTATATCTATTGATGTGACAACACTGAAGAAATTACACTTTGCTACAATGTAAAGTAGTAAGTTTACAGCTTGTATGACAGTGTAAATTTGTTGTCCCCTTAAATTAAATCAACACACACCCGAACTGGCCACGGTGCTAGACGATAGAATAAGATCCCGACTGCGCCACGTAGCACACAAATTCTATGAATATGGCAATAAATGTGGGAGGTTACTGGCGAGAGCCCTCAAATGTAAACGGGACTCGGGACATGTCCACAAACTCACCTCACCCCAGGGGGAATCCACGGTGCATTCGACAAAGATAGCTACCGTCTTCCGGGATTACTATGCCCAACTTTATCACCTCCCTGACGCAAGACCTGGCCTGACTGAAGCCCAACGGACGGAACGCATTTTGCAATACCTCACAGACGCCCAGTCCCCACAGCTAGAAGCATCAATTGGCAAACAACTGGATACACCTATATCCAGCTTGGAAATTGAGGCAGTAATTAAAGAACTCCCTAATGGGAAGAGCCCCGGCCCAGACGGGTACACGAATGCCTACTATAAAAAATACTCGGGGGCGCTTTCCGGACCCATGTGCGCGTACTTCAACGCTCTGGCAACGGGTACAACTATGCCAAAGGAAGCACTGACGGCACACATTACAGTGCTTCCAAAAGACGGGAAAGACCATACCATGCCGGGAAACTATAGGCCCATATCCCTTTTGAACACAGATGTCAAGATCTTAGCAAAGATCTTGGCTAACAGACTCAAGCCGTTTATCCCATCGGTCATTCACCATGACCAGACGGGATTCATAATGGGAAGGGAGGCAAGAGATAACTCCAATAGAGCGCTCCAACTAATTCACTGGGTGGAATCCCATGCCACAGCTCACCCCTGTCTCCTGCTTTCTATGGACGCCGAGAAGGCATTTGATAGGGTGGACTGGACGTACATGAAAGCTGTGCTGAACAGGCTGGGCCTGGGGCCCAGCATGCTGGCATGGATAACATCCCTATACAGTACCCCGACAGCCAAGGTAAAGGTCAATGGCTTATTGTCTGAAGCCTTCCCGATTAGCAATGGCACGCGCCAGGGTTGTCCCCTGTCCCCACTTATATTCGCCCTAACATTAGAGCCCCTACTGAACAAAATTCGCCTCAACGCAAATATAAAAGGATTCACGGTAGGACAGACAGAACATAAACTGTCCGCCTATGCGGATGACGTCTTATTCTATGTCTCTGAACCCCTGATCTCGCTACCCAACATCTTGGCAGAACTAGGAGAATTCAACCTGTTATCAAACTTCAAGATAAACTATAGCAAATCGGAGATTCTCTCACTTAACATACCCTTGGACTTGCGTACACAGCTGCAAACTGCATTTTCCTTCACATGGTGCCAGTCCTCCCTGAAATACTTGGGGATACACCTGCCCGCGAGCCACTCTCAGCTTTTTGCGTATAACTATGCACCCCTGCTTACTGCCATAAGAAAAGATCTACAGAGCTGGGACAGGGTGGCCTTCTCGTGGATGGGCCGAGTCAGTGTCCTTAAAATGAATGTGCTACCACGTATCCTGTTCTTTTTACAGATGGTACCAATTACGCTGCCCCGGGCTTTCTTCTCATCCCTCAACAGCTTATTCATTAAATATATTTGGGCTGGGAAATGCCCTAGACTCGCCCTTAGATTGATACAACGCCCAAAGGCGAAAGGGGGCATGGGGGTACCGATTGTCCGTAGATATTACGAAGCTATAGCCCTACAACGCATCTTGGACTGGTGTCACAGTGTCCCCCTCAAGGCATGGGTCCCGTTGGACAAATGCCTTGTGGGTCGAAACCTAACACACGCCCCCTGGGTCCCTAGAGAACACAGGGGCCTTTCAGCACTGGTGTCTCCCTTAGCCGCTCACGCCCTGACTATCTGGGACACTATAAACAAGCAAGGCAGGCTCGCTCAACCGACCTCTCCCTTGGCACCCCTAGGGGGCTTCCCATGGTTCACTCCGGGGGAACACCCATCTTTCTTTAGGACGTGGGCGGCGGACGGTGAGTCCAGATGCGGCAGATTCATCCAAAACCAGGGCCTCCTGCCACTGGACACTCTCAGGAATCTTTATGGCCCCTTCCCAATGGACGAGTGGCGCCATAGGCAGCTCCAACACTTTATTAACAACTTACCCCATGAGGTGAGATCCCCAGCCCAGGCCTCGCCCTTTGAGCGACTGTGTATGTCCTCTTCTAGTATCCCACACGCAATTTCCATTCTCTATGACCTGCTACAACTCTCACAAGCCAGGATACATCAGGGAGTGGGAGAGGGACCTACGGCACGTTTTTACTGAGCCCCAATTAAACCACCTTTACCGTCTCACACACTCAAGCACAGTTGACACCAAAATGAAAGAAAATAGCTATAAAATCCTAACCAGGTGGTACAGAGTCCCGTCGAAGTTAACCAAAATCTACCCGTCCCTGTCAGCCGCCTGCTGGAGGGAATGTGGTCTCAGAGGTTCGTTCCTACACATTTGGTGGGAATGCCCCATATTGCGGCCCTTTTGGCTTGACATTCACGCCCAGATAAAAACCATCACAGATATAGAACTCCCGGATTCCCCACTGGAATCGCTATTGCACTTCCCCACCATTCCAGTAAGTCAGTACCGCAAATCAGTACTACCCCACTTGCTTAACGCAGCCCGTAGGCTAATTCCGGTATACTGGAAAAAAAACAGACGCCCACAAGCGGTGAGTGGATAAAAATGGTGAATAATATCATGGCGGCCGAGGAGTGGATGGCGAAGTGCAAGGACAGGTATGAGCAATTTTACTCTATTTGGGCTACGTGGATACACTACACCAGCTCCTCAGGGACGAATAAAGCAAATTCCCCTCCTCAGGTTGGAGAGGCACAGGCGCACACCGATGACTCGACACCACCCTCTTAGAGACATTAAGCAAAAGAAGGTAGCATTACCCCCCCCCCCCCCTCTCTCTCCTTATTTTTTCCTTTCTCCTCCTTTTTCCTTTTACCCCTTCGATTTGCACTTATTTAATTTTACTGTTTTGGTTTATTGGTTATAAAGACATGCTCTTTACTGAATCCTGGGTTCTGGCCACCATCTTGGCTTTAGCACTACGGGTCACTGTTAGACCCATGCCAATACACGAAGGACTGGACCTTCCCCAGGGCTAGACCATGGTAGAGAAACAGGAGGGACTTAGTGATGTGTGATTTCAGAAGTATTGACGATTATATGGTGCTACATGTCTCCTCTGGGAAACTCCCAGGTGCGCAGCCCTCTGGGTACTTGAAGAAAAGATGCACCCAAGAGTGGGACCCCTCAAATACGCCACTCTTTATGCCATGAGTGTATTTGCGTTACATGTTAGTTTCTGTCAATTTCATTTCTGTCTCTGTATTTCTGTATGTTGATGTTAAAACATTGTTAAAATAAAGATTATATAAAAAAAAATCAACACACACCCATTAATCCCTGAACCGCTGGCAACAAAATGAGTACACTCTTAATTGAAAATTTCCAAATTGGGCCCAAAGTGTCAAACTTTTGTGTGGCCACCATTATTTTCCAGCACTGCCTTAACCCTCTTGGGCATGGAGTTCACCAAAGCTTCACAGGTTTCCACTGGAGTCCTCTTCCACTCCTCCATGACGACATCACAGAGCTGGTGGATGTTAGCGACCTTGTGCTCCTCCACCTACTGTTTGAGGATGCCCCACAGATGCCCCACAGATGCTCAATAGGGTTTAGTCCTGGACTCATGCTTGGCCAGTCCATCACCTGTACCCTCAGCTTCTTTAGCAAGGCAGTGGTCGTCTTGGAGGTGTGTTTGGGGTCGTTATCATTTTGAAAGACCTTTTCAATTAGGAGTGTACTAACTTTTGTTGTCAGCAGTTAAGACATTGGCTCTATGTTGAGTTATTTTGAGGGGACCGCAAATTTACACTGTTATACAAGCTGTACACTCACTACTTTACATTGTAGCAAAGTGTAATTTCTTCAGTGTTGTCACATAAAAAGATAGAATAAAATATTTACAAAAATGTGAGGGGTGTACTCACTTTTGTGAGGTACTGTATATATATATATATATATATATATATATATATATATATATATATATATATATATATATATATATATATATATATATATATATATATTGTCAAAAGTATTGGGATGGCTGCCTTTACACGCACATGAACTTTACTGGCATCCCAGTATTAGTAATGAGTTGGCCCACCCTTTGCAGCTATAATAACAGCTTCAACTCTTCTGGGAAGGCTGTCCACAACGTTTAGGAGTGTATCTATGGGAATGTTTGACCATTCTTCCAAAAGCACATTTGTGAGGTCAGGCACTGATGTTGGATGCGAAGGCCTGACTCGCCGTCTCTGCTCTAATTCATCCCAAAGGTGTTCTATCGGGTTGAGGTCAGGACTCTGCAAGTTAGTATAGTTCCTCCACCCCAAACTCGCTCATCCATGTCTTTATAAACCTTGCTTTGTGCACTGGTCCACAGTCATGTTGGAACAGGAAGAGGCCATCCCCAAACTGTTCCCACAAAGTTGGGAGCATGAAATTGTCCAAAATGTCTTGATATGCTGAGACCTTAAGAGTTCCCTTCACTGGAACAAAGGGGCCAAGCCAACCCCTGAAAAACAACCCCACACCATAATCCCCCTTCCACCAAATGATTCAGACCAGTGCACAAAGACAGGTCCTTAAAGACATGGATGAGCGAGTTTGGGGTGGAGGAACTTGACTTGTCTGCATAGAGTCCTGACCTCAACCCCATAGAACACATTTGGGATAAATTAGAGCGGAGACTGTGAGCCAGGTCTTTTTGTCCAACATCAGGGCCTGAACTCTTCTGGAAGAATGGTCAAACATTCCCATAGACACACGCCTAAACCTTGTGGTCAGCCTTCAGAGAAGGGTTGAAGCTGTTATAACGGCAAAGGGTGGGCCAACGCAATATTGAACCCTACAGACTTAATTAATTTTATTAATTAGGATTGATTTTGAAAGGTGTAGAGAAAGAGTAAGCTGTGTTCCCGTTAGTCCACCAATCAATTTGCTTCCAAAATTATTTTCTTTTATTTCCCTGAGATGATTGGGTATTACATGTAAAAACAAATTCACTGTATTTACTAACATTCATGTGGCTGCAGCATGTTTTAGGTGTGGTGTCTATTTTATTAATTTTAGACACATTTTATGTGTGTTACTAGTAATGCCTTTGGTTATCCATTGCATAATAGGGTTGCTAGGGGGTTAATTTAATTTCAGCCCTATGTGTAGCAAGTTGACTAATGACTGTTTCACTTCATAAAGTTATCAAAAGCCACAATTATTGAGATGAAGGAGACTTTTTAGAGCCTACAGCTTTGCACCTTTGTTTGCAATGTCTGTTTTCAATGGGCTATGAAGAGTATCACTACACAGGTCGGGTCCTTTTTGTGCCCTCCTGTTATGCCATGAAGCTTACCTGCATACCTCTTCTGCAGCTCTCATAGTCTAAAACAAGTTAGGATGTCAATAGTAAAAATAAATTGATTGGCCCACATTTCTGGTCCCACACTGTCAGTCCGATTTCCGGTATTCATAGAAATATAGGATGTTAATATGTACAGCAATTTGGGATAATTATACTAAAAGTAATTAAAACACATTTAATGGTTTACAAATGCACATATAACCAATCATACCAAACGTGATTGGTTAGCAAAGTTAGTACACAATGGGATTTAGTTTAGTAAAGTAGTAAAGATGTTTCACTTAGCTTGGCTAATAAGGTAAAGATGTCCTGACTTTAATCACCCAGTCACGCACAAGGAAAAATACAGTTTTTTTAATTCACCTACACTGTTTTGGGTATTTAAAATGAACACAGCTTTGGCTGATAAGCGAGCATTCAATTCTTCTTTAATAAATCAATGTCACTTTTATTAAGTTCTTCCTTTTATTAACAAGACGTAAAGCAAATGGTCAGAAGACTTCATAGAGACCAGTGTAACTGAACCCTCAAGTAACCCTTGAATAAAGTGCACTACTGATTACTAATACCACTAATGTGGGTAAAAAGAGAACTTAAGTAATCCTAAATAGGTGGTGCTTTGATATGGTATCCTAATGGTTGCAACCTTATAAATATTAACTGTGTAACTTGAATTCAAATGGCACAAGCTTTTTGGCATATTGTGATCACTCTTTCCTACTGAATTGAAACCTAAAATTGTTGTCAGAGAAAAAAAAAGATATGCACATACCCTTGGGGGAGAATTATTGCATTTAGTGTTAGTGCATTTAGTGAATTTTTGACTTTTGAATTCCTCTCACTGGGCTCCATTCACAAAGTGGTATCTTACTGCATCCGAGTATGCGGTAAGATACCGCTCAGCGTTTTTCAAACAGTTTTTTGGCATTCAAGCACAGTGAAGGGTTCTGGGGTGATCCAATAGAGAGGGAAAGCTGATTTACAGCTTACCCAATATTATTACATCCCCGTTGGGGCCCTGGAATTCGGAAATTTGGGGGAGAAAGAACCTCTAACCCTGACAATGGTGGTCATGACTGGGTTAACTCACCAGCAGGAATGGGCTGAAGTGGCAGGAAGCAACCAGCAGGTGTCAATGAGGTGTGATGTGGAACAGGACATGCTTGTGAGGGAGAGGGCTGTTTGTTTCTGAGAAATGCCTGAGTTGTGGTGTCCTTTCCTTTGGACCCTTTGGAAGCGGATGGGGACTTTAAAATGCTGGTAAGGGACAAGATTTACTGGCAGTGAGCCAAAGTTTTTATATTGTTCCAGAGTTTATGGACTGCTTTTGTTTTGTACGCTAAGAAAAGCTTATTTTTTTCCTGTTTTGAAAAATAAAAAGACGCTTTGCTCTTAAAAAGTCAGCTGGAAAATATATCTATACCTATTTATCTATCTATGCACACACACACATTGTAGATATATATATACAGGTGCATCTCAAAAAATTGGAATATAATCAACAAGTTAATTTATTTCAGCAAGTCAATTCAAAAATTGAAACTCATATATTTTATATTGATGTATTACACACAGAGCGATATGTTTCAAGCATTTCTTTCTGTTAATTTTAATGGTTATGCCTTACAGCTAGTGAAAACCCCAAATTCAGTATCTCAGAAAAATAGAATATTACATAAGACCAATAAAAAAAAGGGATTTTTTCACAGAGGAGATCATTCTCCTCTGGATGCCAGTTTATGAAGCGGTGTAGATCACTTATCCTTTGGAGGAGTGAAGCGATCTACAAACGCTTCAAACAGTGGAGAACGCCCCCTGATACTGGAATCTTGTGAGACTTTATGAGATTACAGTACCAAAAATTCACTAAAACACCAAGATGTCCGTTTATTAAGCAGTGATAAATTATCACTGCTCAGTACATGGATATTCCGAGAGTAGACCGGCCACCTCGTAATCAAATATTTGTCCCCCTGCACTAAATATACATACCGTATTTATCGGCGTATAACACGCACTTTTTCCCCCTAAAAATCAGGGGAAAGTCGTGGGTGCGTGTTATACGCCGATACCCAAAAAAAAAAAATTCTAAAATGTCAAAAATGGCAAGCGCCAAAAACCCGAAGCCGCGCTGGAATAGACCGAGCAGACTGTTCGGCTCTGCTCGTAGTCCCACCTCCCTGCGCTCGCTCCGGAAACAGCAGGGAGGCGGGACCGCGAGCGGAGCTGAACAGTCGGCTCGGCCTTTTCCGGGGCCGCTTCGGTCTTTTTCGGCCGCGCCTCGGTCTTTTTCGGCGGTGCGCGTGACAGAGAGTCTCGGTGGCGGGAAATTTAAACCCGGACCGGACTTCAAATGACGCTGGCAAGGTACAATGTCGCTGGGCATGGCTGCAATGATGCTGGCAAGGTACAATGTCGCTGGGCATGGCTGCAATGACCCTGGTCAAGGCTGCAATGATGCTGGGCAAGGCTGCAATGACGCTGGGCATGGCTGCAATGACCCTGGGCAAGGCTGCAATGATGCTGGGCAAGGCTGCAATGACGCTGGGCATGGCTGCAATGACCCTGGGCAAGGCTGCAATGATGCTGGGCATGGCTGCAATGACGCTGGGCATGGCTGCAATGACGCTGGGCATGGCTGCAATGACGCTGGGCATGGCTGCAATGATGCTGGGCAAGCTGCAATGACGCTGGGCATGGCTGCAATGACGCTGGGCATGGCTGCAATGACGCTGGGCAAGCTGCAATGACGCTGGGAAAGCTGCAAATGACGCTTAAATGTAAGTTTTTTTTTTTTCCCTAAACTTCCCTCCTAAAACTTTTTTTCCTTAAAATGCCCTCCTAAACTTGGGGTGCGTGTTATACGCTGGTGCGTGTTATACGCCGATAAATACGGTATATAAATATACACTCACACACATTTCTATACATCTTCCTCCTTCCCTCAGGATTCTCTCTTAGCTCCCCGATTCTCCACCTCGGAGCTGGTGAATTGGGGAGTGTAAATTTTGACACAGATCTCCAGTGAAGTACTGAGATCGCAGCTTCATAAACTGGCCGTTTCTGTGTCAGTCAATGACAACTTCTCAGTGTGTGGAGATCATCGGCGGAGAACATGTTCTCCTCCGATTATCTCTGTTTCATTAACCGTTAATGAACTGTGATCAGCGGTGATCCTTGGGATAACTTCTGATCACAGTTTCATAAATGGACACCATAGAAAGAGAGAGAGAGAGAGAGAGAGAGAGCGCAAGAGCAAGAGAGAGAAGCCTGGGCATTTGAAAAAACATAAGGCATGTTACTGTTAGCTAAAACAAATGTCCTACCTCCTGAGCATTTCTATTATTCAGAGTGGCTGGCCCAAACATTTTAGGATCAGTCTGAAGATCAGATCCACAGAAAGAGAAGGCGGTCAGACTCAGAGCAAAGCCTAAATATTACAGGAAAAGTGGAGATATAAATATATTCTTGGACACCTTTCTTTCTGTATCTACTGATCAACCTGACATGCCATTTTCACTAAAGAAAACTTAATTTAACTTTTCATAATTTACTCAGTCTGAATTGACCAGGTTCAATACGGGTTAACTTTAAGTCATCTGTGGCAAACGGAAATGTGTATATCTTGAAATGCATAGAGGGTGGATAAAATGGTTTATATAATTATTAGAGTGACCCTAGACTTAGCATATACGGCCTGAGTCTTTACAGGAAAATTGACAAAACTTGATCATTATGTGCTTTTCTTATTTTGAATATTTCTGGTTTATGTGCACATTGAATAAAGTAGAATATATTTCCAAGGCTCTTCACGAGCTGTGACACATTGAAGTAATTAAATGTTTTTTTTTTTTATTATTAAAGTTTGACGTAAGCACGTTTGCTTAATTTATGTGTTTTTATTAAAACAGCCCCGGATGCTTGCTTATCTATTCAATAATATTTGACCTAAATTATATTATGGCTTCAGAAAGCACATTAGCGATTCAGAAGTCAGTGACAAGGAAGGTGTCTATTTTCTAATTTGATGTATTTATTTACAGAAATTTTCTTAAAAAAAGGAAATGTGTATAATTAAAACAATGGTGCTTCATAAAGATACTAATGACAGTTAAGAGGAAGGATTTGGGAAGTGAGTACCATTGGAGAAGAGGGTTGGCAGACACTGAGTGGTTGGTAAGATGTATAAGTCTGGCAGCAGCATTCATGATAGACTGAAGAGGGGATAGCCTAGGGAGAGGCAGGCCAATGAGAAGGTAGTTGCAAGAGTCAAGGCGAGAGATAACGAGGGAGTGAATGAGGAGCTTGGTGGTTTCATTTGTTAAAAAGGGGCAAATTTTAAAGATGTTATGGGGGTGAATTCTACAAACTCCTTTTAGACAGCTGTCAATAGAACAACTGTCCCTATTGAAAGATTGCCCCTCTATTCCTGTTCTGGTGGCAACCCAAAATCTTGGGTTAACCCTCACCTTCATTATTGTGATGTTGGTGATCAGGACAAATAAAGAGAGGAAATCTCCCTAATAAGAACACAGGCAGCGATAAAAATCTGACAATGTCTTCCAGTGGGGAGACTTGTTCCGGTAACACGGATTTCCCTTATTTTGTAGAGATTTTCTTTCACTTCCTGTTGTGTCAACAGTAAGTGAAGGATATTCTCCCCAATGGTACAAAAATGAAGAAAAAAATCCCTATTGTTTACAAAAAAAGGAAAAAGATTTGGCTTTAGATATACTGTAAGAAAACGTATACTAATTGAACATGAAGGCTGCTGCTGCTGACTGACTTTCTAATCCCCTTGCTTGTTCTGGGTCAATGACCCAGAAAATAATGACGCCTGGGATAGTCAGGTAACTAGTATACTTAGAAGGAGGTCAAATCCCTGTATTTCTCTCACTACAGGTTCCCTTAGAAAAACATCCAAGCTTTGCAGTGTCACACAGTGATCACTAATGGGCACAAAATTGACAGATTCTCCTGGAAGCCTTGAAAATCAGTGTTGGTTCACACTGGCATGATTTCTGATGTGACTTGAGTCATACAGCATTGTATGACAAGGGAAATTACTTTATTTACAATGGAGCCCATTCACATCAATGGGACTCTGTGATGTGCAATTTTGGAAAAGATTCCTGTGCGACTTTGGTGCGATTTGGCTTCATAGAATACTTACCACATCCTAAGTCACACTGCATAATCGCACTGAAAACTGCATCAAAAGCACATTGCAGTAGTGTGAATCAAGCCTAATGCTGCGTACACGCGATTGGAAATTCTGCCAGAAAAAGACTGATGTGAGTTTTTGGTTGGAAAATGCGACTGTGTGTAGGCTCCATCAGACTTTTGCTGGCGGAATTTCGGCCAGCAAAAGATTGAGAGCATGTTCTCAATTTTTCCAACGGAAAAAGTTTGTATCATAAATTCTGATCGTCTGTGGCAATTCCGACGTGCAAAATTCAGACGCATGCTCGGAAACAATTTGACGCATGTTCTGAAGCATTGAACTTAATTTTCACGGCTCGTCATAGTGTTGTACGTCACCGCGTTCTTGACAGTCGGAATTTGGTGTGACCGTGTGTATGCAACACAAGCTTGAGCGGAATTCCGTCGGAAAAAACATCAAAGGCTTTTCCGACGAGAATTCCGATCGTGTGTTTCAGCGGCATTAGGCTGGCCATACATTTTAAAATATTCTTATTACATTTCCTTTAGATTTACCTTAAACTAGTGCAAGGACCTGTCTGATTGCATACAAATTGAAAGTGTTTAGGTTTGACCTCATATTATATGGTAAATCTAAAGGAAAATTGTTCAAGAAAATGGTATCATGTATGGCCAGCCTAAGCGTTGAATACTGCAGGTGATAATTTATTTCCACTTGCACTTTATTTGAACAGTTCATTTTTCAGGATAAGCTCTGAAAGTTTTTTCCTCTTCTTCTGGTCCAAATAGTACATATACTCAGTATCACATTTTGCATATACAGGCATACCCCACTTTTAAGTACACAATGGGGTTTATTTACTAAAGCTGGAAAGTTCAAAATCAGGCTCAATTCGGCATAGAAACCAATGAGCTTCTAACCCCAGCTTGTTCAATTAAGCTTTGGTAATAAAACCTGGAAGCTCATTGGTTTCTATGCAGAAGTGAGCCTGATTTTGCACTTTCCAGCTTTAGTATTATTATATAGTTTATGCCTGTACTATGTGTTATCAGTACTGCTTAGGCCAGAAGAAGGGGTAGGCAGACCTCTGAAAGCTTGCCCAAAAAAATGAACTGAAAGGCTCATTCACACATGCGGCTGGTAAAAATAGGAGTTTGAGCTGCAGTTTTACCATCCTCTTAAGTATCACAGATGGCAGGGGTTTGTACACATGCCATAGCTATAGCAAAAATGATACCCCCCTCACTTTTCCAGGATTAACCACTGCTGATTGATTGTGACCCATTGAAGTGAATGTTGCTGTGCAGTAACTGCCCTGCATCGCAAATGGTTGTGGCGTGGTGGTGTGGGCTCTTCAGGGTTAAAACAGGTTGTAAGGAGGAGACATATTGCCTTTCAGCCACCTGTCAACCGCCCTCAGATAAGTGATCCACCATGGATCGAATTGCAGAGGGGTGGCAAGTGTAAATGCATGGGCATGGCTACACTCACACCAAAAAAATAAATAACAAAATAAATAAAAAAAGAAGCTTTAATAACAAATACAATTTTTATTGGGCGCCTGTTCAAGTATTTTCATATACCCTTTAAGTAGAAACTATTAGGCAAGAACATTTAAAAAATTTTTTTTTTAAAGTAAATAAAGTAAAAAGGCAAATCTGAACAAAGGCTGATAAGTGATAGAGATTGATTAACTGTTATATAATGTCTTCACATTGTATAAAAGATGTTTAATGTATAGGACTAAAAAAAAAAAAAAAATCCAACTGTCAGCTTTTGGAACTAACAGAAATAAATTAACCATTATATACTGCACTGATCATGTAAAAGATAATTCTTATATAAAATACAAGTACAAAAAGATGTAATCCTAGCTTTCTGTTACTGCATTTTATTTGTAGCAGGACTGTCACCTCTGCTCCTTTTTGTAGCAGGACTGTCACCTCTGCTCCTTTTTGTAGCAGGACTGTCACCTCTGCTTCCTATGGTGTAGAATAAAGTTTTATTTTTTCTCCAAAGCCTACCATTGATGGTGTGCACCCAGCTCCTGCCAGCTTGCCCTGCTTTTATCGGCTGGTATGTAGCATACCCACTAACTGGGCTAATGCAGGGGTATTTCTATAGTTCACTGGCAAAATGGGAAACTCAAATTCACAAATCTAAACTCTTCTGATTTTTACTACACTAACTTTAAATGACTTCGATTCACTTCATCAATTTTATTCAGAATTGTGTGGATAACAGGTGTTATTTAATATTAAAAGAAAATAAAACTTTAGTTATATAGCTGATTTCTGATTGATACCCGTGGGGTTCCATGCATTTGTGATAGTGAATCAAAAAACTTTACTTTTTTTTGTGTGTAATTTGTTACACTGATCAAGGTTACATTTTTGTTACTATGTAGCACGTTATGTTTTGGTAGCTGTAATTATGATTTGACATGATTTGTCATGAGACTAGAAATATATTTGTATAATGATGTGACATGCATACAGTAGATGATCCGAGCTGTGGTGCAGAAAATACACAGTAAGCTCTTCTATTTTAATTAGTAATAAATAATCTACACATTATAATTTAATGTGAAATTAGCTTTTATATTTTAATAAAAATGCACCTGTCACCGTATTAAACCAGTCACCATAAATGTGTAGGCACATTGTTACATGCTACATTAAAAGTCCATAAAATGCCTTCCCTTAACCATAGTCATGTATTGCAACGGGGCTGATTTACTAAATGAGTTGAGGATCTGCACTCAATAAACTCTCACTTCAAGCAAATTCCTGAATATTTATGTCACCTGATTGGGTATTGGACACAGCTATAATTTATTAAATGAAGCTTCTCAGTTGCTTTAGTAAATCAGCTTAACCATAGCAGCACTTAACTGCAAGTGACTGTGTGATTTCATTGCTATGACTTTAATAATTTATTAAGCAGTTTATGCCAACAAGTCTGAGCTTCTATAATAAAGACGTGCAAAAAGTAGTGACTGAATTCATCAACACATTAGAGGTTATCGTTTATTGTAACCTGAAATCTTATTTATTAGTGCTTATATATTTTTTTTCTACATAACAGCTTATAGGTCTGAAGGGCAATGGGGTGTTCTAAGGACTCGAGTAATGAATATATACAAAGGATAATGCCATTCAGCCACACACACACATACAGGATTCTCATGTAGGTGATTTTCTGATAGAGCTTAAAATTTTGAGGCTGATTTACTAAAGGAGTTTAAAATCTTCACACAATAAATGATGTTAATATTCCATTTAAATTATGGGATTCGGTGCAGATGAAGTAAGTAAACAGGATTTATTTACCTTAATTAGATCATTGACAATTATGCACAGAATATATCTGGTATATTAACATTTATAAGTAATAACACCAGAAATTGTTAATCCTTGGTGTTATCACTTAAATTATGGAATCCTGTTCGGATGAAATAAGTAAACAGGATTTGTATACATTAATTAGATAATTGAAAATTATGCAAACAATGTATCTGGATATTAACATTTATAGGTAATAACACCAGAAATGGTTGATCCCTGGTGTTATCACTTACATTATGGAATCCTGTACAGATTAAATAAATAACCAGGAATTTA
The DNA here is from genome assembly GCA_028564925.1 of Lithobates sylvaticus. Lineage (NCBI taxonomy): Eukaryota > Metazoa > Chordata > Amphibia > Anura > Ranidae > Lithobates > Lithobates sylvaticus. The sequence goes on along the minus strand of CM053028.1, from coordinate 271,965,677 downwards.
ATTTTTTTCACTAATTAGATAATTGAAGATTATGCACAGCATATTTCTGGGTATTAACATTTATAGGTATTAACACTAGAGATTGTTGATCCAGGGAATATACAATTGTCTTGAGGGATCAGGAAATACTTTCCCCTGCTGGATCAAATTGGGTCATGACTTATAGGGATTTGTTTGCCTTCTTCTGGATCAACTATGAGTATAGAGTTGTATATAAAGAGGTTTTCTATTAGTTAATACATTTTATTCTATTGGTTGAATTAAATGGACTTGTGGATTTTCTCATTCTATATAGCTATATAAGTAAATCTTCAGCCAATGTATTATTTGAAGATTATTAACTCCTTTAGCAAATCATCCCCACTGTGGGGCTGGCTGGCATACAGCTGCTATGTAGAATGGCATGTTGGTATGTGACACAGCATATAACTGGATATCAACATGTATAAGTAGTAACATCAGAGATTATTGATCTAGATATCTGATTGCCTCCTGGGGGATCATGACGGAATTTATTTTTCCTCTGCTGCAGCAAACAGGACCATGCTTTATATTTTTGTTCCTTCCACTGGATCAACTATATGTACCTGGTTCTGAGTATGGAGGCTTTCTATTAATTGTATTCTTTTTTTCTATTGGTTTAACTTGATAGACTTGTGTCTTTTTTTTCATAGGGGGGTTGATTTACTAAAACTGGAGTGTGCAAAATCTGGTGCGACTATGCATGGTAGCCAATCAGCTTCTAACTTCAGTTTGTTCAATTTAGCAAGAAAAAGAAAAAAAACTGGAAGCTGATTGGATCTTCTCTAAACAGAGCTTCGCCAGATTTAGCATTCTCCAGTCTTAGTAAATCAAGACCACAGTGTATCTAGGTTGCAAGTATTGTGTAAAAATTGTCATGTTTATCTTGAAAGGTGTTTATCCATTTCTCAGCTTCCATTATATAGTCCACTTTTAGTAAATCGACCCCTATGTACCTATGTAAGCAAATATTCTCAGCTACTCTAGCAAATCAGGCCCATTGTTTGGTTGGCTGGCATACAACTGTTATGTGGCCACTGTGTGTAGTATACAGACTGGATGGACCTGTAGTGGCATAACTACAAATAAAGTGGCATGCCATGAGAAGCCCCTTTTTTTCCTTCCAGCAGTTACTAATTAAGACAATGCTCTGAGCAAGACAGGAGACATTAGATGAAGTGTTAACTTAATGATTCCTCCGTTTGACTGCCTCCAACCAGCACAAGCTGCCACATTTCCAACTAAATGAAAGTGGACAGCTGCTGCATACAACAGGGCTGGGGAAAAGGGGGATTAAGCTTGGGTGGGAGTGAAGGGGGCTGTGAAGTCAATACATGGAAAGTTTCATACAAGTCATAAGAATATCATTCAGCTAGGAATCATACTACCAATGACAGTGTTTAATGCACACTGTGACAGGTAGGCTGTGTGCATGGTGGCTGGGAGCAGAAATGCCCGTGTTGTGTTTATATTCCTGTGTAATTACAAGCTCTTTTTGCCACCTACCTATTGATTCACCAGTGACCCGTCAAAAAGAGTAGCATGGGAATTCTGGTATGAAACAATGGTAACAGGGAGAGCACTCACCCCCTCCTGCAGGCTTAGCTTCCACCGATACAAACTCCACCTTGTGAACCCCACACTCACACTACTACATCATTACAGCTTGTCCTCTATGGCCCCTGCATGGCTCCTACTCATCAATGTCATATCATAGCCTGGGGGACCAACAAGATGCTGCCAGCCTGCCAGCCTGCCATACTACCACCTCTGTGACATGGACATTCACAAAAATACAAATATGACAGCAATGCTGCCAGACACAAGGTCGTGAGGACAACTGATTAATTAGGGTCCCCTGGCTTTCCTGTCCCTGACAGTACAGCCACAGAAACACACATTTTTATTGAACTGGGAAACCGTTTTTAACATCCCACAGCGGGGGGCTTTGGGACTTTTTGTGTTTTATAATTGCTTAAAGATATATGGCAGCTTAGATTACTGTAATTACCATCAGAGGCTGCTGAAAGAAGTTAGTCGGAGTCTAAGGGACTGCTGCTTGGGTTCCTATTACCACCCAGGCAGAGATCGGTTCACATAACTCTACAGTCATCCAACCAGGGCTATTGGGGCACACTAATTACTCACTGCACCTGTGTGATGGATGGATGGATGGATCGGAGCACTGACACACCGCACACCATCCATCCACTACTTGGAGATACCACTCAGCAATCACCCAGCAAGATCTATCTATCTATCTATCTATCTATCTATCTATCTATCTATCTATCTATCTGTCTATCTATCTATCTATCTATCTATCTATCTATCTATCATCTATACATTATCAATTCATCTAACATCTATACATTTTTCATTTATCTCTACGCCTGTCTAGATAGAAACACAAATGATCTATCTATCTCTCGGTCGATCTATTTATCTATCTAACTATCTATCTTCTACAACATGATCTATTTATCTCTATCTAACATCTAAACATTATTAATTTATTTCAATGCCTGTCTAGATAGAAACAGATATGATCTATCTATCTATCCATTAGCTATTGATCTATATCTAACATCTATACATTATTCATTTATTCACGTGCCTGTCTAGATAGAAACAGATATGATCTATCTATCTATCTATCTATCTATCTATCTATATATATCTATCTATCTATCTATCTATCTATCTATCTATCTATCGTCTATTCATTAGCTATTTATCTATATATATACATTATTAATTTATCTCCATACCTGTCTAGATAGAAACAGAAAGTATCTATCTATCTATCTATCTATCTATCTATCTATCTATCTATCTATCTATCTATCTATCATCTATTTATCTCTACCGAACATCTATACATTATTCCTTTATCTCCATACCTGTCTAGATAGATGCAAAAAAACATCTATCTATCTATCTATCTATCTACCTATCCATCTATCTATCCATTATCAATCTCCATACCTATATACAGAGTTTATTCATCTAGTTCTTTCTTTGTGATTGCATTTATTGAAATGCCCACTCCAAAGTGTACTGCAATAAAGATACCGAGGACAGATCACAGGACAGTCACCAGCTCAAAGTCAGGACCATATACCAGGGTTATGACATACATAATGAGGGCAAAGATAGTCCATTCACAAGTGTAACACATGTGATCAGACTGACAGCTAGATCTTAGCTGCATCATTAAAAGTTGTGATATTGTCTTTCATTGTTTATGATTTATCTATCTATCTATCTATCTATCTATCTATCTATCTATCTATCTGTCTCATAACTTTTTTCTTTCCTTTCCCC